>JAODLM010000434.1:0-100792 GCA_036937905.1 Salvia rosmarinus
TACATTCAAAGGAGAAGCACACCACACTGCATCTTACCGCTCAAGCCATCTTCTTTGTCTCATATTCAGATCCCTTTGTTCAAGAAATACTTCAAACTTTTATGATCCGTGAAGATCTCACATCTCACACCATGAGATGGTGTTCCAAATTTTGTGGTACGAACTACTTACCGCTAATTCCAAATCGGGTTCAGTAGTTCACCTCGGGTCCGAGTTGTCGAGATGATGAAGCTATCACTTTTCCTTCTTGATCAAAACACAACCCACCCGCCTTAGATGCGCTTAAGATAGACCACATACTCTTTGTCCGCTCGGACCCTAGAACTGCAGACCGGGTCAATTCTCTGAGTATTCGAAACTCTCGCACTCATCATCCAAATGAACTTGATCCCTCCTGAGTAGCCTGGTTATCGCCTTGCAATCTTGGAGAATCCTTCGATGAATCTCCCATAGTAGCCAGCTAATCCTAGGAAACTTCTAATTTCGTACGCGTTTCTAGTGATTTCCATTCTCGCACGGCCTCTACTTGGGTCGATCTACTTTTATACCTTCAAGAGACACAACGTGTCCAAGGAACATAACTTCCTTCACCAAAACTCGTGATTTGCTAAACTTAGCAAAGAGTCTTTAATTTCTCAAGGTTTGCAAACCGTCAGAGATGTTCCTTATGATCCTCTTCATTCTTTCGAATAAATAAGGATGTCATCTATGAAGACTAAAACAAACCCATCCAAAATGGATTAAATACCTCGCTCACGAGGTCCATGAACACTACCAGTGCATTGTTAACCCGAATGGCATAACTATGAATTCAGTGGCCATATCCGTTCGAATGCCTTCGGCACGCCTTCAGCCGTATTTTTAGCTGGTGGTGGTCTCGACTTAAGATCAATTTTCGAGAATACACCCGCCTCGCAATTGATCAAACAGTCATCAATTGGTAAGGGTATTTGTTCTTAGTGTCATCTTATTTAGTTCTCTATAATCGATGCACATCCTCAAAGAACCATCCTTCTTCTTAACAAACAATACAAAGGCCTCCCTGCGAAACACTTACCTAACGAATCCTGCATCCAAAAGCTCTCGATTCGATCTTCACTTTTCTAGCCCTTCGGGGCCATCCTATAGGCGCTCGACACCTGGGCTGATCCAGCTCCAAGTCGATGGTAACCCAGCTGTCTCGTTAGGGTAGTCCCGCAGATTGAAATACGTCCGAAATTCCTGACAACTTCAATGTCTTCTACCCGCTCGGGTTTATCCTCATCATTTAAATAAACAAGGAATGCATGGCATCCCTTCTCGTTCATCATCCTCCCAGCTAGAAGCGGATACAACCTAATCCTCCTTCCCATGCCGATCCCGTGAAAATGCGTAGCTTTTCGCCCGTGAAATGAAACAAAATTTTCCTTTCCTTACTGAGAATCGTGGAACGATTCCTAGCTAACCAGTCCATTCCTAGGATTATGTCTACATCGTCCATGGGTATTATGTTTAGATCGCTAGCCGTAACCTTAGTGATCCTAATGTCAATTCTAGGTTCGAGCAAAGCGGGTAACGGCCATAATCCCTCCTATAGCGGCTTAGATTCTCATATCCCGCTGATTTTTCGCATCTGGGCTCAAGATTTCACGCATGATTTTGCACAAAGAATGCTAAGCACCAGATTTAACAAGATTATAATGTAGGTTGAGAAGAACTCCCATACCGCCAAGTTTCCTTGGTTTTGTTCGCTCCCGCCCGCGGCAGGCGTAGTTCGCCCGAGCTACCGAGGCCGACGGGCGCCGGTCCTTGCTGATTACGCGTCGCCGGCGCCGTCGCTGCCGCCGCGCCGGCGCGCGGTTGCCGCCGTTGTTGCCGTTGTTGTTGGGCGTACGCCACCGGGGCCGCAGGATTTGTTGCCGCTACTGCTGCCATTGTTGCGTTGTTGGAGTTGTTGTTTAGGCCGTGTTGCTACATCGAGTTGCCGGTGGGGCCGGAACCGCCGTGGCCGGGGTCGAAGCCGATAGCCTCAATGGTCGAGCATTGCCCGCTGGTTCGCCTTCCATCCGAACGTGACATCGGGCAATTGTCGGGCGAATGCCTGCTCACCCCGCATTTGTAATAGCCTACCACGCTTGCCCGCACACACCCTTGTGTGCTCTATGGCATCTAGGGCATTGAGGTGCCCTCGATCGGTCCCTGGGTCCCTTGCCGGTGGAGCAAGCCGCTTCCTTCCAGCCTTCGCCTCCGCTCACGGGTTTTCACGCAAGCGCCATGACTTGCTTCTCCATAGTTTCCGCGGTTGTTATTTCATGGGTTGGGCCTCGCCCTTTTCCTCGTCCAAATTACTGTGTCTGGACGGTGTCTTATTCCTGGCCATGGTCACTAATATCCAAAAGTCAAGAGAGCTTTGTAAGATAGGTCTCCGGTCGGCAAGAGACATGCAGATTCCATTCTCACCGACCTGGAACTTTTTCCGACATTTTCAAGTCTCTGTCCACCAGATCTCGGCGATATCTCGACATCTCGCAGAAGTGCGATCATAGCTCATCACGGATAATTTTTCTTGTTTTAGCAGAAAACTCCCGCCTCTTTTCCCTATAGCTTTTGGGGATATACTTTCAGACAACTCTCTCTCAAATCCTCCCACGAGAATTCTTCTAGTCGCTCAACCGTAAAGTCTTCTTCTCGGCCTCCCACCGTGTCACCGGTCCGATAAGTCGAAGGCAACACACGATATCCTCTCCTCGTGTCAGCACCTTAAGAAAGTGAAAACTGCTCAATGGCCCTAACCCATTGTTCGGCTTCTTCCGGCCCCTTCCGCTAAAAAATGGAGGGTTTTGCCTCAAGAATAGTTCTTCGATCCCGCGATCGGTGAGGTGGAGGCGGTGGTTTCAGATTATCTTCTGTTCTTGTTCGTGATTCTACCCTTCCTCTAGTCTCCTCCCCACCGGTTCTCTCTTCTCGGTTTCTTCCTGAGGCATTCTCGCTATATAAAACATACCATCGCTAATTATTAAACGCTACAACTTAACAAAATAAGGTTTTCATAGCTTTTTTAAAGCGATATAAAAGTAAAACAATTCATCCGTAGTATAGACAATCGCCACCAAGAAGGCCCCACTGGGTCAAAAATATATGTGGATAGATAATCATGTTTGTCAAAACAAGACGTCTAACATCGAGAATCATAGAAAATAAATAATAAGGTTTCGGCCCACACGGCCAAAAGAAAATCCAAGTCCTAGAACCATGGTATTGAAAATAAAGGAAAAGCTAGCACACATGCTAGTCATAACGAAATAGATTCTAATTAAAACATCGCCATGTCTTCACGAGTTTCTTCCTACTCCGCTGCCTTCCTCGTGGTCTTCCTCCTTCGAGTCGCCTTCCTCATCCGAATCGCCCTCACGAGGTCGCACTGGATGGTCCCGCACCGGCTTCCATCATCGGGTATGTCGCAGCAGGGTCCAAAGTTATCCGCTACCGTATAAGTCGTAAGCTGGCGGATCGGATCGTAGCATACCGGGTCGGGTCACAACCAGGAAGGTATCTAATACCTCATCCGCTACCGTCCGGCCAAGGGCTCTTCGCCTTCGGGTGGTGCGGATCTGATGCAGTGGTGGGCGGTAGTGACTTTGACGACTGGTGTCCAAAACCGTGGCAACACTGCCTCCCAAGTGCTCTGCAGGCGGCCGCCTTATCCACTCAGACATCCTACCGCCCACTCTGCATGTGGGTATCACCGATCAACCTGCCCTGAACCTCAAGGTACAGCCACTGCCACTCGTCACGCCAAGTGTACCCCGTGAGTGAGATAGGTCCCACTCCATGCGGCTCCATAGATATCGACACGTAAGTCAGTGACTCACGAACCTAGGCGTATCCCCAATCAAATCATAACCTCGTGGAATGCGATAGATGTAGTCTCCGATACTCCCTGCATAACCATCCTGTGTACAAGGGAGTATAGCTAGAGTCTCTTGATGCCATCGTAGAGGTTGCGCCACATGCTCCCATGCTCCTCCACAACCCGGGGTAGTACTAAACTCACCTAGGTCTTCCCAAGACATCCAACATTCCCTATAGGTGCAAGATCAGCCCCAAGGGGCATGAGGTCCCACCTCCTTCTAGCGATATAGCGATCTCCTCCATCCGCCACGGAAAAGGAAAGAAAACTAACGTAGCCAACTATCATATCTCAAAACAAAGTGATAGCATAACGAGAAGCAACTAGGCTAGAACTAATAATTCTATAAGGTAGGCTACATCATAATGTACAAGAAATACCACAACTTACCTTCTTAGCCTTACCCAAACATATACATATAGCTACCGATATCTCAATATACGCCACGAGACCCTTGTCTTATATCAAACACTTAAGCTAGAGTTCAACAGACTCTATCGTATTCTGGGGACAGAATTAGGATTCTGTTCTTCATAATAAATGAAGATCAGTGCTAGGAGCACGAGGTGAAAACCATGCGTAAATCGGAGTCCTAACGGGAGATCTAGCTAAACAAATCTACCGCGCAGTGCAGGAAATTTGCGCGATCGTGCAAAATGTCAATCGAGAAGTATGTCGACGTAATACGCCCATCATCTTCGGGTTCTTAAGTCGCTGCTGAACATCCTTGCCAAGTGACGCCCATGTCGTGATTCGTGTTGCTGGTCACCGTGTCGGTTGATGATGGAGCGCCACGCCATTCAGCCTTAAAGGTCGATCGCCTCGTCATTCTTCTCGCCGCCTTTCGTCAGTCCGCGCCTGTGGTATCATCACTTTCATTCTTCCTATCGCTCTTTTGTTCGCATAAGGAAAAGAAGTTCGATTTCTAATGCTCTTTACGATACGTGAGCATGCTCCTTAGAGTCTAAGTTCGCCCTCATGATAACACATCATTCATAAATAAAATTTTGAAAGTCTGAAAGTAAGGTTTTATTTGCAAATTTGGAAGTATGATTTCAAAAGACAACATGATCAACTCATATACATATTAAATGAATTCGCTCGCTTCATGTCGATCATTCAACCCGATACTACCATACACTTCCATCTAAATACTTAAGCAATCAGATTGGCTCAATTTAAAAATTTGGAAAATTTTCTTCCTCAACTTCAAAAATTTTCATAATAATAATATTTCAAAGTTCCTCTATCTTGCTCATCATGTAAGTTTTCCATTTCATGAGTTTGAGAAAGAAATGCGCTACCTTTTTCCCATTGAGCTCGATGTGATGGAGTGTCAGAGAGAGCTGGGTTTCTAGAAGTCCGCTGACTCGATCTGACTTAGAATAAAAGGTCTCTGGTTTTCAAAGAGCAAAAGCGCCTGATACCACTGTTACGACCCCATTCCCACCAACCCGGATCGAGGCCACTAATACTAGAGTAGTATTTAGGGATTACACGGGTAAAGTAAAAAATGCATAAGAATAAACTAACATGCTCGAGCGTAATATATGTGACGCTTATAATGTTTTTAAAGGTTTAGCCATCGACCCAAAACTGGCCCTCGATCCGATGGACCTCGATAGTTTGTAATATAAAGCATAAATAAAGGAGTTTCAGAGTATAGCAATGAAAGTGTGTGAATACATATATGACGATATGCATTCAAGGTATAACCCAACATTCAAGTAAATCGCCATGACACTAGACTCCTCAACACATCCCCCATCATCACTATCAGAGCTCAACCGCATATTTAAAACAAACATGCAGTGGCTAAGTACAAGAAATTGCACTCATGGGCTTATGCCGAAAACATTTGATAATATTTGATTACCGCCAATATTGAGTAAGTCACAGTGGTTTTAGTTAAAATGCCAGGCTTACCAAATCATTTTCGTCAGAACATAGCCCGCCAGCATTTTCATGTGTGTATGGTCCAGATCTCATAGTCACAATACATAATAATAAATAACAATAAATAAACGCCGAGAGTGAGGCCTCCCATCTACGACGCCGTGACCGTCAGAATCCCGCATGACACACATCACCTCTACAAGCATATGTTAACACAACAGATAGTTCCAACCTTCACGCCAATCCTAGCCAGCATTTATCATCCCACAGACCCGACATTAAAAGGTCAGCGCTACCACAACAATTGATATAATAGTTCCAACTATCTCCACAATTTCACCCGCATAACAGATAGATCCATACACAAAACGAAATATTTTTCGCGTAATGCAAAGAAATATTTGATAACACAGTAGAATAAGTATCAGAATAAACTCATTTGGAATAACAAGAAAGTCACATTTGTGGGGTAAGAAAGGCCCACATTTTGAAGATAAGAAGCCCACCGACTACGGTTCGTTGTAAAAGTACTAGTTCGATCGTCATTCAAAACCTGTCACAAGGCTTAAGGCCCACACCTCGAGAAGGGTCTAGGATGTCAAGAACACTAAATGGTATCAAGTTTGGGAGGAGAAATGGATGAGAAGAAAGAAGAAAATTTTCCTAAATTAGCGAGGGTGGCTCTTGCCTTGGGAGCGTAATTTGGAGAGGATTCATGAGTTTGAAATATTTTGGGAGTATAATGAGAGTGGGGTGAATCGGGGCGGTCTCACCTATGATATCTCTTTCTTTCTCTCGATTTTGGCTAGGAATGGGGCAAAATATGCAGCCCTCGGGAGAGTATAGTGATGATTGTGTTAAAAGAGCTATTCATGTATCGGGCAATTTCAAAAGTGACATCATTGTGTATGTAAGAGACGAAGTCATGTCATGATGTGGTAGGGGTTTTAGGCTGATTTTATTTTTAATTTTGTACATAATACATGTATTAATCATAGTATAGTTCATAGATATATAATACATGCCATAAAAATAATTAAAACATAATAGGTGCACAAATTGATATTACCGATCAAAATTAGGAAAAATAGGATTAAAATATAAATTACACCTATTATTGATACTCATGTAATTTTCATTCCCAAATATACACATATATATCATAATATATGATTTAGATATTAAATAATAGCATAGGATAAATTTATTACACATTTAGAGAAATAAAAACCCTAATTTCGCAAGTTTGGGTTTCAATTTTATAAAAACTGAATCCTTCGATTTTTATGGCTGAAAATCTGATTTAATGCTTAATATTATTCATATATATCATATTATAAAGTTTAGATACCATAGGATAATTTAATGGTATCATTTCATGTGATAAAACCCTTATTTATAAGATTAGGGTTTTCGAAATTAAATTTGAAATTATCGAGTTTAATAACTCAAATATCGATTTTATTAATCATTAATACTGTAATTATATAAAATAATAATAGGAAATTAATTATTATAATTTCCCGAGCATTAAACTCATTTTTCAAAACGTCTCAGACGTTAACGCTCAAAACGCCTCAAACGCTCAAATCGACTCATCTCAAAATGGTCGCAGAAGTTCATACTTACTAAGTAACTATATTCCATTTAATAAAGGAATTAAGATGGAAATTAATTCCAAGTCGCACCGCCGTAAAATTTCATGAAAAGTCGACGCTCGATACGCTGCTTGACGCTTAAAAAATATCGACGAACCTTTTCGTAATATTTCAACTTTAATTCACAATCCTTAGTGAATTATGAAAGGAATTGTTATAACGATATCGCATCGAAAACACAAGGTTCGATGTCGAAAACATAATATACGGCAAAACCCTAATTACGGTTCGTAATACCGTAATCGTGATATTCGCTTTTCGAATATTACAACCGAGCCGCACCTACGGGACCCTATCTCCTCCACGGAGTACACTCATGCGTGACGAGTCGCCAGAGTGGCTGCACTTGAGGTTCCGAGACAAAGTTGATCCAGCCGATACCCCTGCACCTGATGGACGGTAGCGGGACGACGAGGTAGATAGGCAAGACGCCCAGAGCCTCGGGAGAGCCTGCCTCGCCACAAGCCAGTTTTGACACCCAAGACGTCTGCCGCCATCGCCTCTACAACTCAAGCGTCCGATCCACCACCACCAAGACGAAGAGCCCTTCCACGGACGACAGCGGACGAGAGTATCGATGCCTTCCCGGATACGACCCGACCCGAGTATGCTACGTCCGATCCGCCACAACCACGACACGTACGCGGATAACTTCGACCCGCGCGACATACCGACGATGGAAGCTACGGTGTAGGACCATCCAGGTACGACTGTGAGGACGATATCTGATGTAAGACGACCAAGTTATATAAGCACTCGAGGAAGACGCGAGTAGAAGGAAACTCGTGGAAGACATTAGCGATGTTTTAATTAGAATTTGTTTTGTTACGACTAGCATGTGTGCTAGCTTTTCCCTTTTTATTTCACTATGGTCTGAATTAATAACATCCATATGATATTGTTTGTCATTAAAAATAACATATATATATATATATATGCTACGGTATTTTAAAAAATTTAGGAATAATTATTCAAAAATTTCCAAAATTGATATACACTTAGTATAATATCCCAACATCAATATATAACACAATTATAACCTTATAGTCCATTATAACCATTCATTCACCAATATAATTCTCAAAGCAATCGGTAATTATAAGATAATTACCAAATAATTATCAAACAATTTCTAAAAATTCCAAATAATTTATGACATGATTAAACATTATATTATAACATTGTAACATCACAACATCAACCAAAAACATTTGAATCATCACCATATGGAGCTCAATAGCTCTCGGTTTTTTTTGATTAAATGTAGTAATTGGTTTTCAAAAATTCCAACAATTATATACTATGTTTATACACTATAGTATAACAATATAACACCATTTAATTATCAAAAACCAATTAAATCATCACCTTATGCACATAGGTGCTCTCGGTTTTTTTGATTTAAAATAGGTATTTGATTTCCAAAAATTCTAACAATTGTACACTATGTTTATATACTATAGTATACTAATATAACATCATTATATTTATCAAAACTAATTAAATCATCACCTTTAAGAGCTTGAAGCTCACGGTTTGTTTGATTTAATATAGCATTTGATCTCCAAAATTTCCAATAAAATCATACAATACATAATCAATACATTAAAGCATTAATACACCATTGGATGATCAAAATAAAAATCATACACCATCATGTACATTCTTAAGCTCACGGTAATAATCGAACATCAAGCATATGGTTTTCAAAAATTTCTAAATAAATCATAGAGCATATAATCAAGGTTCTAAAGCATTAATATGTCATCACAAGCTTAAAATAAAAATTATACACCAAGGTATATATCACATAGCTCACGGATTCTCAAGAAATAGCCTAGGTTTTCCAAAATTTTCAAATCATACCTATGAACTCTAAACATGATATAGAACAATAATCCATTCCCAAACTAACCAAGAAGCAATCGGTCATCATCATATTATTTTATAAAGCTTTCGAAAATTATTTAAATATGTTCAAAGTTTCGAAAACACTATATATATGTTAGATCCATTCCTAAAAATTTAATATACAAACATCTATGTTCATTCTAACATATATTCCCACATATCTTCGAAATAAAATCATCAAGCCACATATATACCACAATACTTTGAAATATGAACATTTAGAACACATATATACACATACATAAATATTCGAACATATATATACACATATGTATAGGCTCGACATTTTCGAACCAATGGGAGAGGAAAATCGAAATGTGGTCTTTAGTTTACCTTTGGAATAGTATATGTTTCACAAGAACAATGTAGGTATCAAAGTTGAGTGATGAATGGAGAAGGAGTGAAGAAAATTTTTTAGGGAGAATGGAGAGGAAGCTCTCGATTTTTTCTGCAGAAATGGAGAGGAGAGAGTGTTTCGGTGTTCTAAATTTTTGGAATGGAGGTAATGAGTGTAATGGGTGGAATGAGAAGAGTCCCTCCCCTCTATTACCTCTCTCTCTCGGCAAGACACACACACACACCCAATGGGGTGAATGGCAGCCCCATGATGTGGGTGTAGTGATGATTAAGCTAGGCTAGAAAGGTGTTCATGCATTGGTCCAAAAATAGGTGGAGCTCATGCTTGTCTCAAGGGGTGTAGGCGTCGGCTGGGGGGGGTTTGGGGCTGATTTTATTTTTGTTACACATTAATACAATGTATTAATCATAGTATAGGTCATAGATGTATAATACATGCCATAAAAATAATTAAAACATCCTTAGGCATATAATCGAAATTACCGATAATAAATAGGAAAATAGGAATAAAATTATAATTTACACCTATTATTGATACTCATGTAATTTTCGATCAAAAACACTCATATATATCATAATATATGATTTAGATAATAAATAATAGCATAGGATAAAATAATTGCATTAATTCATGCATACGAAACCCTAATTTTAAAATTAGGGTTTCGAAACCCATATATTAATATTATCGAGTTTTAATGGTTCAAAAATGATTTTAATGCTTAATAATATTCATTTATATTATAACATATAGTTTAGATACCAGAGGATAATTTAATGGTATCATTTCATGAGAAAAACCATAGTTTATATACTTAGGGCTTTCGAAAAACCCATTTCCAAAAATATCGAATTTTAATAGCTAAAAATTCGGTTTTAATAAATAATAATACTGTAATTATATAAAATAATAATAGGAAATTAATTATTATAATTTCCTGAGCATTAAACTCATTTTTCAAACATCTCAGACGCCGACGCTCAAAACGCCTCAAACGCTCAAAATCGACTCATCTCAAAATGGTCGAGTAAGCTCGCACTTACTTTGTAAATATATTCCATTTAATAAAGGAATTAAGATGGAAATTAATTCCAAGCTTTACAAATGTAAATTTCCATAAAATACGTACGCTCGACACGTAATCGACGTTAAAATATATTGACGAATCATTTCGTAATATTTCAATTCCTTAATTCACAATCCTTAGTTATAAGAAGGAATTCGTTAATATAGTACTGAATCGAAATCACAATATTCGATGTCATAAAAATAATATACGGCAAAACCCTAATTTACGGGTTTAAAATACCGTAATCATACGTTCGTTTCTTTGGAATATTACATTCTACCCCCCTTAAAAGAAATTCCGTCCCGGAATTTGCATATCTCTATAACAATAAGTCGGGGTATCGCTCTTTCATCGCTTCTTCAAGCTCCCACGTGGCTTCCTCTTGTCCGTGGTGTCTCCACAAGACTTTGACTAACCAATCGACTTGCTCCGTAGTTGTTGGACTTTATAGTCGAGGATTGCCATTGGTTCCTCTTCGTAGCTCTGCGTCCGCCCGAGAGTTACGCTGCCTTGATGGATCACGTGCTTTGGATCTTGAACGATTTTCGCAATTGCGACACGTGAAAACATTATGCACATTCCCTAGGTTTGGCGGAAGAGCCAACCTATAAGCTACCGGACCTATCCTCTCAGATCTCATATGGTCCTATAAAATGGGTCTCAACTTCCTTTGGTCCGAATCGACAACCTTTTGATGGAGAGACTTTAAGAAACACTTTGTCTCCATCTTCAAATCGTAGCTTCGGATCTACAGCGATCGTCAGAAGATTTTGCCTATCTTGAGCTTCTTTGATTCTCATCCTAATTTGTCGGACGATCTCGATCATCTCGCTCACCGCATCGTGCCCTATGACTTTTCTCTCACCGACTTCATCCCAATAAAGCGGTGATCTACACTTTTTGTCATACAAAGCTTCGTATGGGGCCATGCCGATCGTCGCTTGGTAGCTATTGTTGTAGGCAAACTCAATTAGGGGTAAAATTTCTTCCCATTTTGCCCCTCGATCCAATACTACGGTTCTAAGCATGTCTTCTAGCGTTTGGATCGTTCTTTCCGACCGCCCATCGGTTTGTGGATGAAATGCCGATCGAAATCGAGTTTAGTACCCAATTCTCTCGCAAGCTAATCCTAATCCGGATGTGAACTGGAGTCTCGATCGAGGTAATAGATTTCGCACCCATGTAATCGATAATTTCCTTAACGCATACCGAGCCAATTTATCGATCCATAAGTGCTTTGAATCGGTGAAAGTGAGCACTCTTGTAAGTCTATCCACAATTACCCATATGGCTGCTTTGAATCGGTAGAAAGTGAGCACTCTTTTCGATTTGGGTAAGTTCGTAACGAAATCCATCGTTATCTCATCCCATTTCCACTCAGGGATTTCCAATGGTTGCAACTTCCGTAAGGTCGTTGATGTAACCTTCACTTGTTGGCAAACAAGACAGCGTTCCACAAAAGAAGCTATGTCTCGTTTCATGCCTTCCCAACAAAACTTTTCCTTCAGGTCTTGGTATATCTTAGTACTACCTGGGTGGGCGGTGTAGGGTGTATCATGAGCCTCACTCATGATTTCATTTTGAAGCTCTGCGTCGTCAGGGACGCATATCCTTCCTTCAAATAATAAGGCTTTGTCTGACGCCTCTTGGAAATTCTTAAATCCTTGATCCTTACCTTTTCGATCTTTTCTAACTTTTCCTCCATCCTTCGTCTCGACAATCCTTTTCTTAGATCGATGTCGGTGTGAGTGTAGCGACACAACTCACAATTGTCTTAGGTGGTTCAACCAGTTCAATCCTCATTCATCCAAACTCTTCAACGAGTTTTTCCTCTTGCACAAAGAGACATCCTAGCTTGGTATGGCTTTTACGACTTAAGCGTCGACTACTACATTCGCTTTGCGGGTGATAGTTAATACCACGTCGTAATCTTTCACTAATTCAAGCCATCTTCTACGCCTCATGTTCAGATCTCTTTGCTCAAAGAAGTACTTCATACTCTTATGGTCTGTGAAGATCTCACACCTTACTCCGTAGAGATGATGTCTCCAAATTTTCAGTGCATGAACTACGGCTGCTAATTCCAAGTCATGAGTTGGGTAGTTCAGTTCATGCGGTCTGAGTTGTCGGGATGCATAAGCTATCACTTTTCCTTCTTGCATCAAAACACAACCCAGTCCAGTCTTAGATGCTGTAATATTCCAAAGAAACGAACGTACGATTACGGTATCTTAAACCCGTGAATTAGGGTTTTGCCGAATGTTATTCTTATAACATCGAATAATTGTGTTTCGATTCAGTATCGTTATAACGAATTCCTTTTTATAATTCACTAAGGATTGTGAATTAAAGGATTAAAATATTACAAAATGATTCGTCAATATATTTTAACGTCGATCGCGTATCGAACGTCTGTATTTTATGGAAATTTCTGAGCTGTAAAGCTTGAAATTAATTTCCATCTTAATTCCTTTGTTAAAAGGAATATATTTATTAAGTAAGTACGAGCTTACTACGACCATTTTGAGATAAGTCGATTTTGAACGTTTTAAGACGTTTTGAACGTCAACGTCTAGAGACGTTTCGAAAAATGAGTTTAATGCTCAGGAAATTATAATAATTAATTTCCTATTATTATTTTATATAATTACAGTATTTATTAATTATTAAAATTGAATCTTTAGCTATTAAAATTTGATATTTTGGAATTGATTTTTTCGAAAACCCTAAGTTTATAAACTATGGTTTTTCACATGAAATGATATCATTAAATTATCCTATGGTATCTAAACTATATGTTATAATATATATGAGTATTATTAAGCTATAGAATCAATTTTGGAGCATTAAAACTCTATATTGCATATATATAATTTTCGAAACCCAATTTTTATAATTAGGGTTTCGTATGCATGAATTAATGCAATTATTTTATCCTATGTTATTATATATTATCTAAATCATATATTATGATATATATATGTATATTTTGATCGAATTGGGCATGAGTATCAATAATAGGTGTAATTTATAATTTTAATCCTATTTTCCCTATTATTCTCGATAATTTCGATTATATGCCTAAGTGATGATTTAATTATTTTTATGGCTTGTATTACATACCTATGATCATGTATTATATATATAATGTATTAAGGAGTAAAATAAAAATCATCCCACCTATTTGGAGCTCCTAACCGTCGGCCATCATGCTCCAACAAGGCATGATGTGCACCTTTCCATGGGCCAATGCATGAGGAGCCTTTTCTAGCCTACTCTAATCATTACAACACTCTACACACTCAGCCATAATTCCTATTGTGTGTGTGGGTGGGTGACCGAGAGAGAGAGAGGCAATAAGGGAGGGGACTCTTCCCCTTCTTCACCCCACACTCATTACATCCTTTCCCCTACATTGCAATACCTCTTGGAACCCAAAAACACTCCCATTCCCTCTCCATTCAGCCAAGAAAAACCGAGACACCCCTCCCCATTTTCAGAAAAAATCGAGAGCTTTGCTTCTTCTCCTTCTTCTCATTCCTTCATCAAGCCTAATACCATACCATATTCTTGTGATTCCATACTTATTCCAAGGTAAATACTGAGACCAGCACCGATTCCATCTCCATTTTTGCTATAAAATCGAGAGCTACATATATGTATGTTAATATGTTTTAAATGTTCTTATGGATGAGCTATATGTTTATATGTTGTTATTGATGTTTATATTGTTTAAAACATTAGAATATATGCTTGGATAATCATATGGTGTTATATGTGAAATGTATGAATGGATCTAGCATATACATGAGTTTCGAACCCTAGCTCATTGAAAAATAATTTTCGAAAATTATTTAAAATGTTCATAGGATGATCGATTGCTCTATATTTATTTTGATGATGGGTTATTGATCTATGATATGTTTAGAGTCCATGGTTTTGATTTGAAAAAATTTTGAGAACCCTAGCCATTTTTTCCAAAAGGACCGAGAGCAATGTGTATATGAATGTTGGTGTATGATTTTTATTTTAATCATACAATGGTATGTTAATACTTTAGTATATTGTTTATGTATTATATGATTTTGTTAGAATTTTTGGAAATCAAATACTAAATTGCTCAACAAGGTGATGATTTAATTTGGTTTTGATTAATGTTTTAATGTTATAATGTTGTATTATAATGTATAAACATAGTGTATAATTATTAGAATTTTTGGAAATCAAATACCTAATTTAAATCAAAACCGAGAGCACTATGTGCATAAGGTGATGATTTAATTGGTTTCGATGATTAAATGATGTTATATTGTTATACTATAGTATATAAGCATAGTATATAATTGTTAGAATTTTGAAAACCAAATGCTAATTAAAATCGAAAAGTTCGAGAGCTTACAAGCTCATATGGTGACGATTTAAATTAGTTTGGTTGATATTATGATGTTACAATGTTATAATATAATGTTTAATCATGTTGTGATTTAATTAAATTTTAGAAATTGTTTGTTAATTATTGGGTAATTAAATCGAAATTACCGTGAGCATTATTGATTTATTGTGGAATGAATGTTTATGATGGACTATAGGTTATATTAATGATATATATTGATGTTGGGATATTATACTATGTGTATATTAATTTTGGAAATTTTGGATAATTATTCCATATTATATGGAATTACCGAATTATATATGTAAATATACTAATAAATGACAAACAATATCATATGGATTTTATAAATTCATATTCTGGACCATAGTGTATAATAATACACTATATTAATTTAGAAAAATTTCAAAAGTCATTTAGTAATTTTAAATTAATTATCGAGATTTTCGATAATTAAAAGGATTTTAAAATCCTTTTAATTCGATTTATTAATAAAATATATGTCTAATTATATTCGGACATATTTGGAATTTATAAAATTTTATAAACATAGTTTACTATGTTTGAGACAAACTTTGGTTATTAACGTTTTAAAATCAAAAATACGCGTTTTAATTATTAAGAGGATTATTTAAACGCTAAGTCATTTATAAGTCCTTTCGATTTACGTGATAATCAAGAAATGGGACTTCCGATTTTAATCGATCAATTTTCGATTTATAAATAAAATGGTAAGAAATTACTTATTAGAAAGTCAAAATTGTTGACTTTGTTGACGTGAGTTGACTTCGTTGACTTTTAAAGTCGAACGACGATTATATCGTTCGATAAACACGTCGATACACGTAAGATGTACTAATTGAGTATAATACCTCATTAGTAAGAAAAGATTTCACAAATGAAATCCTTATATCGAAAAACGTGCTCATCGTTAAAGCGTTTAAGCGGGTGTTAAACCGAAATAGTTGAGCGTATCTCGAAGCGAGAACAATTGATTAAATAACGATTTGAAAGCATATCGAATTCATTGAGGAATTCGGTTTACATCGATATAAAATATCGAAGTTATCTTAGCTTTTGAAAGTCTCGAAGGCGAGCGACGTCTTAAAGCCTCGTTTTTCATAAAGGTGTGACGCAAACGCCGCGATTGGATTCGACGCACGAACAAACTGGGACTCGATTCACAACGAACTATAGTCCGGTGGGCCCTTTCTTACCTCACAATGTGGCTTCTTATCTTCAAAATGTGGGCCTTTTCACCCGCTAAGATGTGATTTCATTGTTATTCCAAAATAAGTTTATTCTGACAAGCACTATTCTACAATTGTTGACAAATGTTTTACTATATTACCGCCAAAATATTACATTTTGTGTATGGATCCTATCTGTTATGCGGGTAGGTGTGGCGATGGTTGGAACTATTTTATGAGGTTATGTCATTTGGTCGCCTTGACCTTTTAAATGTCGGGTCTGTCTTGGGATGATAAATGCCGAGCTAGGATTGGCGTAAAGGTTGGAACTATTGCTATGTTAACATATACCGTGAGTATTTGTGTGCATCACGGGATTACGGCCGGTCGGCGTCGTAGATGGGAGGCCTCCTCCGACATTTAATTTTTATCTTGTTATGAATTGTTACTGAGATACGGACCATACACACCAAGAAAATGCTCGGCGATCTATGTTCTAACCGAAAATGATTTGGTAAGCACAAGATATTTTAACTAAAACCCTCGTGACTTACTTGATATTGGCGGTAATAATTCAAATATTATCAAATGTTTTGGCATGAGTCCATTGAGTGCAATTTCTTGTACTTAGCCACGCATGTTTGTTTTAAATGTGCGAGGTTGAGTTGATGGTGATGATGGAGGATGTGTTGAGAGTCCGGTGTCCTCGATCGTTTATTTAGGATTTGGTTTTCGCCTTGAATACATATATCATCACATATTCACAATATTTCCACTGCTAAACTCTGAACTCTTTTACATTATGCTTACTGTTTTGAACTATTGAGGTCCATCAGATCACCGTTTAATCTTTGGGTCTGTGTCACGACCCCACTCCGGACCAACCCGGACTGGAGGGCGACTAATACTAGGAGTAGTATTTTAGGGGTTACATGGCTAAAATAGGGATGCATAACTAAAATAAACTAGCATGCTTGAACATAATATGAGATAATGTCATAACGGTTTGAAAAAGGGTTAGGCCATCGGACCCCAAAACTTGGCCTGATCCGATGGACCTCAATAGTTCATAAACATAAAGCATAAATAAAGGAGTTCAGAGTGTAGCAGCGGAAAGTGTGTGAATACATATATGACGATATGCATTCAAGGTATAAACCACAAATTCTAGATAAATCGATCAAGGACACTGGACTCCTCAACACATTCCCCATCATCACCATCGAACTCAACCTGCACATTTAAAAACAAACATGCAGGGCTAAGTACAAGAAATTGCACTCGGTGGGCTCATGCCGAAACATTTGATAACATTTGAATTATTACCGCCAATATCGAGTAAGTCGCGAGGGTTTTAGTTAAAAGGCCTGCTTACTAAAATCATTTCGATTAAAGGTAGCGGCAAGCATTTTCTTGGTGTGTATGGTCCGTATCTCATAGTCACAATACATAATAATAATGAATAATAAGCGCCGAGAGGAGGCCTCCCATCTACGACGCCGTGACCGCCGTAATCCTGCAGACAAAGACACAAATACTGCAAGCATATGTTAACACAACAGATAGTTCCAACCTTCACGCCAATCCTAGCTGTGCATTTATCATCCCAGACATGACCCGACATTAAAAAGGTTGGGCGCGACCCAAATGACATAACTTGTCATAATAAAGTTCAACTATCTCACAGACCTACCCGGCAAATAGATAGGATCCATACACAAAACGAAATATTTTGGCGGTAATGCAAGAAACATTTGTTAAACGGTTATAGAATAAATATCGTAAATAAACTCATTTGGAATAACAATGAAGTCACATTTTAGTGGGTAAGAACAAGGCCCACATTTTGAAGATAAGCCCACTGGACTATGGTTCGTCAGTAAAGTCCTGGTTTGTTCGATTCGTCAAAATCCGTCATTGCGTTCAAGTCATTGCGCTTTACGAAAAAATGAGGCTTTAGTGCGTCGCTCAAGTCTCGAGACTTTCAAAAGCTAAGATAAACTTCGATATTTCATATCGATGTAGATCGAATTCCTTAGTGAATTCAATATGCCCCTAACACGATCTAATTGAATTGTTCTCGATTCGAGATATCGCTCAACGATAAGCACGTTTTTCGATATATGGATTTCATTTGTGAAATCTTTCCTTACTAATGAGGTATCATACTCAATTAGTATATCTTACGGCGTCATCGGCGATTTATAATCGTAAAACGCACGTTTGACTTAAAAAGTCAACGAAGTCAACACCGTCGACAAAGTCAACAATTTTGACTTTCAAATAGTAATTTTACTATTTCGTTTTATAAATCGAATTTGATCGATTTGAAAACGTAAAGTCCTATTCTCGGTTTATCATGTAAATCAAAGACTTATAAATAATTTCGCATTTAATAAACCTTTTATAAATAAAACACGTAATTTTGGTTTTAAAGCGTTATAAAATGAGCGTTTGTCTCAAACATAGCAATCTATGTTTATAAAATTTTGTAAAATTTAATTATGTCCATAATATTAATTTAACAAATATTTTATTAATAAACCGATTTAAAAGGATTTAAAATCCTTATTAATTATCGAAAACTCGATAATTAATTTAAAAATGTCAAATGACTTTTGAAAATTTTTCTAAATTAATATAGTGCATAATACACTATGGTCCAGAATATGAATTTATAAAATTCATATGATATTGTTTGCTATTTATTAATATATATACATATATATACTTATGGTAATTTCAATAATTAGGAATAATTATCCAAAATTCCCAAAATTGATATATACCTAGTATAATATCCCAACATCAATATACATCACCGCCTTTCAAAATGCGGATTAGCGAGGCATTACTAAATGTAACGACAGAACTTTCGGATTGTGGTGACCAGAGACCGACAGTGTCTTTTGGTGTCTTTCACTCACTCCCGAGAAAACTTCCGGTCGCCCATCCCCAATTGCTCCAAGCCAAACGCTTAACTTTAGAGTTTTATGAGATGAACTTAGAAAGAAGATCATCTTGTTGGTATGAGTAGCACATATCAAATCTTTTAAGCTCTCCTCGAATATGCAGTCTCATACGCATATTCTCGAAATCCCTCTCATTCAGTGCGTTTGGTTCGTTCATGTACCCCCCGCTTTGAAGCCTTAATCGGACATTTCATTGTCCATGCCTCGCACCGCAATCCTCATCTATACCGCCGGGCGTCACATGCCCACCAACTTCGCTTGGTTGGTCCCGAACCACGCGTCTTGGGAGAGGTTCGGCTCACGATACCATCTATGTGACCGGCCGGTTGACGGTGACCCCAGAGACCAACGAGTCTTTTCGGTGTGCTTTGTCCTCGCTCACGCTCCACGAGAAAACTTCCCATAGGGTCACCCATTACAATTGCTCCAGCGAGCACAGCAACTTTAGAGTTTTTATGAGATGGACTTCCGAAATAAAGATGCATCTTCTTTTGGGAGTCCATCATCAAAGTTAGCGTGCTAACTCGAGTGAGATGTGCACTGAAAGTTTCCTCGGGAGTGTGTGAGACAACTATCGAAGACTGTGTCGACAAGTCGGCGTCAGTCAATCGAAGTCGGGTCGTTAAAACGAGGATTAACAACGAGACAAAGACTAATTACAGGCTGCTAAGTATATGATGAGCAATTTTCCAAACTTTATATCATTTAATATGACACATATATCGTACATATGGCTGGATCATTTCGACTCTTGTGAAAGGTTGACTCAAAACATAACCTATATAACTGCGGTGGAAGGCATGTGATTACACATATGGCGATATGTAATCAAGGCTATACTTATCAATGACGGAAGACTCCAAGCACTCAACAATTCAACATCCACATCAGCGCTCAACTGCGCATTTAAAACAAATATGCACGGGGCTAAGTACGAGAATGCATAGTGGGCTCATGCGAAAACATTTTCTTTAAATTACTTTGCCCGTAAGTAAGACCTGAGGGTTTTAGTTGAAAATGCCTGTCTTACTAAAACGTTTTCTCATTTTCAAAAGTCGTGCGGCGGACATATTTTTGTCTGTATGATCCATATCACATTTCACATAACTATTCATAATAGATCTCACGCTATAAGTAGGCCTCCTTCTACTGAGGCCGTGGCCGGCGGAGTTGTTGCTAACGGCTCACGGTCGCATAGCGAGGGTCTGCATCGACTAGGATCGTGGCCGGCCGAAGATGTTGCTAATGACACAGATCACTTCTATGGTGTACCGGTCCGGGCTAGGAATTGCATCTATACGGGACCCGAATTCAACCTCAGGGCTAGGAATTTCGTGCATCTAGCAGGGACCCGAATTCATTCTATAAAATTGGGAGCGACCAGTTGGGGCGACCAACAATCATATCTCTTTCTCGTGGTTGAGGAACAACCCAAAGCCGCGAAGTCGGTTGGCGAACCAGCGGCTCGATAGGATTCATACACAAGCGTAAACACTTTGGGGGGTAATCGTCATAATCATTTCTCGGCGAATCTTGTAAATAAATACTTTTCATTTGCGAAAGCAAGTAAATAAAAAGGGTTTCGAATAAAGCCCACAGTGCGTAGCTTTTGATAACGTTCCTTTCTAAGTTGGCTCGAGTCCACGTCCGCGCCATGTAAGAACTATTTTGATGCGTTGATCACGTTCGAGAGGCGAACATAATACATAACGTTCTATATGTCGAATAAAATTTGCAGGGACTTATTTTAGCGTTTCTAATCGATTAATGTCGATTATGAATTTTCTCAATTTATAAGAGATATTCTACCTTTAATATATAATATGCGTTTTAATGTACTTACGTAGCGTAAGTTACATTGTTACTAAACGTCTTCGTCACATAGATCACGTGTTATCGAATTCGTGCCCTTTGACGTAGTGATGTTTTTGGTCAACAATTTTGACCAAGTCGACACTAGTCAACAATTTTGACTTTAGTCGATTCAAGTCAACATTTTGACTTTTTGATTTCTTATGAAATTTTGATTTTAATGTACAATTCTTGTTCCAAAATTTCTATAAAATCATACTATGTCTAAAACATTATTTTAGATTATATTATGTAATTATACTTGATAAAATAAATTTATAACATTAATATACATAAGGTATGGTTGATAATCGACATAATTCATTAACTAAACATTTTCAAAATTCCAATAAATTCATATAACGTTTAATCATCCTTAACTATCCTTATTATAACATAATTGTTATTTATTATGAACTATTAATTTAATTTACCTAAGTCATATTAGAAATTTTGACTTAGGTCGAATAATTTTATAAATTTCAATAAATTCTTGACCATATATTATGAATCTACATCATTAATATGATATGATAACACTTAAACATGGTTTATATCACAACCTACTATCATATACTATAACTTTGAAAATCATGAACATAGGTACTAAAGTTTCTAAAAATTCTACATAAATTCATATAAACATTATTTAATATCCTAGATTATTATTTCATACTCAAAAACAATTAAAAATCATAATCATCAACATATGGTGTACTCATATTTTCGGTCAACATAAATTTTCTCATGATCATGCTTAATTTTTGTAATATAATCATAGTATAAACTTAATAACATAGTATAGACATGATATCTAAACATCTTAGCACATAACTCATGATTTTGAAAATCTCATAATGAACTAAACATAACATGAAATCTAACGATTGAAAATCGAAGATTCTAGCATGTATACGAAGCTCGTAAGATTTCTAACCTTTTAATCGGAGTCGATTTAATCGGCGAAGGTTTATTTGACTAAGATTTGGGATTGAACTTGAAGGATTCTCTCTAATTTCTCTCACAATATTTTCGGTCTTAAGGGTAGCTAAATGAGAGATTGTGGAGCTTACCTTATATTTATAGATTTAACCAACTTGTAGTGTAATTATTACACATAAAATATCAATTAATCCACTTGCTCACTTTGGTCAATAATCTCGTCCAACTTGCTTTAGATAGGATTAAAATTCTAATTTTTATCTATTTAAATATTTCTCTCCTTTCTTCTAATTGCTCACGGTTCTTACCAAATTGCATGGAGTGTTTTCAATTATTTTAGTGATAATAAGATAATACACTTGTACACTTGCCAATCTTTTCGTCAACTTGATATACTAAAGATAAAGATTTTATCATGTCATTATTAAAAGTAATCATTCCTTATCACCAATTTAATGTACATACATTCGACAAGTTGTACCAATTTTCTAAATTCATTTGTTGGTTTGACCCTCTTAGAACCTTAGGAGATTTTTTTATTTTTTCTATATTATATACTTTAATATAATTATAAGATAATGTCACATTTGAAAAGTCAAAATTTCAACTACACAAGTGTCCATATAATATAGTGTGAAATCAAAATAAAGTTGTAACAACAATTATATACTATGTTTATACACTATAGTTAGAACATAGTTTGAAGGAATATAACATCATAATATTTATCAAAACTAATTAAATCATCACCTTCAAGAGCATATCACTCACGGTTTATTTGATTTAATTTAGTATTTGATTTCCAACAAAATTAACCTAATAATTTCATTTGATAATATATAGCACAATACATAAACAATATACTAAAGCATTAATACACCATTGAATCATCATGTTCAAAAATAAAATCATACACCAACATATACACTTAATGCTCACAAAAGATTTTCAAGAAAGTTTGTGCAATTGGTTTTCATAAAAAATTCTAATCAATTCATAGAACATATAATCAAGGTTCTAAAGCAATAATATGCTATCAGATGCTTGAAATAAAATTATACATTAAGGTACATACATATATTGTTCACGGTATTCATGAGAATCAAGATAGGTTTTCCAAAATTGTTAAATCCATACCATAGTCTTAAATCATAACATAGATCAATAATACATGCTTAGAACATACTAGGAGCATTCGGTCATCTTGGTACCTTTTATAAAATTTTCAAAATTAATATGAACATGTACTATGGTTCGAAAATCATATATTGTCAAGATGCATTCATACATTTCATATACCATATCCTATGTTCATCTAATCATATATCCTCATATTTTTGTAAATAAAAACCTCAAGAACATGTATATAAACAATGGCTCATGCTCAAGAACATTTAAACAAATATGTATACATATATAAAAATTTCGAAACACACACATAAACATCAAAACAGTTTTCGATTTTTCTTGAATAAATGGAGAGGGAAATCGGTGCTAATGTCCATGTATATTACCTTAGGAATGGTGTTGAATCACAAGGATAATGCTAGGTATCAACTTTGTGAAGAAAGTGGAGAGGAGAATGGAAGAGAAAAATTTTAAAAATGAGAGAGGGTGCTCTCGGTTCTTAGGGCAGAATTTGGGAGAATGGAGAGGATAATGAGAGAGTGTAGAGTGTTTGAAATGGTTATTGAGTGTAGTAGAGTGTAATAGAGTGTAAGGTGAAGAGTTTCTCCCTAATGTCTCTCTCTCCCTCTCGATTTTCAGCCAACAAATGGGAGAAAAATCTGCAGCAATGATGAGGATTATAGTGATGATTAGGCTAAGTGAAAAGGTAAGCCATGCATTGGGTAGAAAAAAGGTGGAATGCATGCTTGTTGGGGTGATGATGGCCGGCGCATATATGTGTTTAAGGGGCTGAGTTTATTTCATTTTTTACACATAATACATTATATATATCATACATGATTCATAGATATATAATCTGAGCCATAAAAATAATTAAATCATCAACATGCATAATTTGAAATTACCGAAAATAATTGGGAAAAATAGGATTAAAATATAAATTACACCTATTATTGATACTCATGTAATTTTCGATCATATATATCATAATATATGATTTAGATATTAAATAATAGCATAGGATAAAATTATTACACATTTTATGCCATAAAAACCCTAATTTCGAAAATAGGGTTTCAAGTTTTTATAAAAACTGAAACTATCGAGTTTTATGATTCAAAACTGATTTTAATGCTTAATAATATCCATATATATCATATTATAAAGCTTAGATACCATAGGATAATTTAATGGTATCATTTCATGCCAAAAACCATAGTTTAGAAAACTAGGGTTTTCGAATTCCATTAATTGGAATTATCGAGTTTTATAACTCAATTATTGATTTTAATAATCATTAATACTGTAATTATATAAAATAATAATAGGAAATTAATTATTATAATTTCCTGAGCATTAAACTCATTTTTCAAAACGTCTCAGGCGTTGGCGTTAACGTCTCAAACGTTCAAAACGACTCATCTCAAAATGGTCAGCAGAAGTTCATACTTACTAAATAAATATATACATTTGATAAAGGAATTAAGATGGAAATTAATTCCAAGCTTCACTGCTCAGAAAATTTCACGAACGTCGACGTTCGATACGCGTTTGACGTTAAAATATATTGACGAATCATTTCGTAATATTTCAATCCTTTAATTCACAATCCTTAGTGAATTATGAAAAGAAATTCGTTATAACGATATCGTATCGAAATCACAATATTCGATGTCGTAAAAAGATAATATACGGCAAAACCCTAATTACGGGTTTAGAATACCGTAATCGTATGTTCATTTCTTTAGAATATTACAGTCTGATGGCCTAAACCTTTTGAATTATTGAGATATTATCTTATGCCATGTTATGCATGCTAGTTTATAACCAATGTGGACCCTTATCTTAGTCAATTTGTCCTATAATACTATTCCTAGTATTAGTCACCCTCTAGTCCGGGCTATCCGGAGTGGGGGCGTGACAGAGTGGTATCAGAGCATTGTTGCTCTTTGTAGATCCAAATTCCTTTTTATTTTAAGTCTAGGTCGAGTCACTGGACTTCTAGTAACCTACTGACTCCCCTCAACACTCCATCACATCGAGCTCAACCGGGAAAAAGGTAACTGCATTTCTTTCTCAAAACCATGAAATGGAAATTCTTACATGATGAGCAAGTTGAAAGAGCTTTTGAAAGATTTAGTTATTATGAAAATTTTATGATGAAGATGAAAGTTGAGCAAGAAATTTTTTCCAAAATACCTTTAGTTGAACTAATGCAAGTACTCAAGTATTGAGATGAAAGTACATAGTGGTACTAGTTGAATGATCAACACGGGATGAATGAATTCATTTTTGATATGCATATGAGTTGATTATGATTGTTATGTTGAAATCGTATTTCCAAAATTTTCAAATGAGACCTTATTCCAACTTTAAAAATTTTGTTTATGATGAACGATATGTTATCATGAGACGAACCTAGACTCTAAGGAGCATGCTCATGTATCGTGAAAGAACATAGAAGTATGAACTTCTTTTTCCTTACGAGAACAAAGAACGATAGGAAGAATGAAAGTGACGATATCCTTGAGCGCGGACAACGAAAGACGAGCGAGAAAGATGAACAAGGACGACCTCAACCTTGAAGATGAACGACGTCGACACTTCATCACCACTTCGGCATGAGTGAGCATCGACACAAATCATGACATGGACGTCACTCACGGCTTCAGAATGTTCAGCCTCAACCTAAGGACATGAATATGGTAGGCGTATCACGTCGACATACGTCTCGATTTACATTTTAGGCACGATCGCGCAAATTTCCTGCACTGCGCAGTAAATTTGTTTTAGCTGGATCTCTTTCGTTAGGACTCCTAATTACGCATGGTTTTCACCTGCGTACTCCTAACGCACTGATCTTCATTTGTTATGAAGAACAGAATCCCTAATTCTGTCTCCAGAATACGATAGAGTCCGTTGAACTCTAGTTCGAGTGTTTGGTATAAGATCAGGATCTCGTAGCATATAGATGTTATTGGTTTATATGTATACGTTTGGGTAAGACTAAGAAGGTAAATTGTGGTATGTATTGTACATTATGATGTTGCCTACCTTATAGAATTGCTTGGCCCTTACCTAGTTGCTTCACGTTATGTTTAAGTTATCCTTTGCTTTTGAGATGACGATAGTCAACTTATGTTTGTTTTGATCGTGACGGATGGAGGATGAGATACATTGCTCAAGGAGGATTGACCGCACCGACCCCGAGGAGGTAATGAGCATTTATCGCCCGGTGGATGTGTCTTTGGAGAGGACTTGGCGAGTTCTGGCGTATACTATCTCCGCTTTGGAGGCGCCTGAGCCCACGCGTTACTCCGGCTATGATGGCATCGACGTCTCCTAGCCATACTCCCCGTGATTGGGAGGACTATGCGGGAAGTGTTAGGGATTACATCTACCGGGCGATGGGCGCTATGACTTGGTGGGAGATTTGCCCAGATTCGTGAGTCACCGACTTACGTGTACAAAGCATTCTGAGGCAGCACCGAGAGGACCCTACCTCCTCCCGAGTATACAGGCGGGATGAGTCGCCAGAGTGGCTATACACGGAGGTTCCGAGGCAGATTGACCCAATCGTGCCTCCATTCCTCGACGAGGAAGGCCCGCTTAGAGAGGCAAAGACGCCCTAGAGCCTTGGGAGAGCTGTGTTCCCGCCCACTGTTGGACACCCGTCGTCCACGGTACCACCTCCACCACCCATGGCGCACCCGCACCGCCGATCGAGCATTTCCGCCGGACAAGACGGATGAGAGTGATAGACGATCGGATGGGTATACCGATCCGCTATACCTACGCTCGATCCATCACGACTATGGTCATGACGGCGATGACGACTTTAACCCCATGAGAGACATACCGATGGTGGAAGGCGATGGAGCGGGACCATCGAGGACTACCCCGCATGGACATTTCGGCGGTGAGGACGACTCGAGGAAGAGGAAGATCCCAGGAGGACGGACGGTGGGAGGACGCATGATGTAGACCACAATGAAGCTTAAGGAGATTTTTTTTGTGTTTAAACACATTGTTTTCCTTTTCCTATGTTTAAATTTTTGTGATGGATTTAGAAACCTTAACTTTTGGAAGGCCGTGTAGTTTGGATTTCCGTTTTTTTATAGATAATTGGTATTGAACATCCCGCCTATAGCGGAAAATCTTTTGGATATAAATATACATGACCGATAGGGCTTTGCGGCAAATTATGTTTGTTAAGAGTGATATATTTTGTTTAGAATCGTTTTACAATAAGGCCATAATAGTGTTGGTGTATGTTGGGTTGTGAAAAGAATAAGTGCCCAATGATTACTTGTTTTCTATAGCGACATGCCTCGAGAAGAAATCCGGGCGGGAACCCGAGGTCGAGGTCGGGAAGGTCGAGAGGAAGGGTAGAATCCACGAGCAGAAGTCGAGGATATTCCCCAACCACCCCTCCACCTCAACCCGATCGCAGGATCGAAGAACTATTTCTATGACAGAACCTCCATCTTTAACGGAAAGGCAACCGGGAAGAAGCCGAGCAATGGTTAGAGCCATTGAGCAGTTTTACCTTCTTAAGATGCACGGCAGGAAAGGCGTCGTGTGTTACCTTCCGGTGATAGGACCGGTGACTTACGGTGGGAGGCCGAAGAAGACCTTCTTCTTGAGAAAGCAACCGGAGGAGTTCTCATGGGAGGACTTGAGAGGAGCTGTATGAGAAGTACATCCCAAAAGCTATAAGAGGAAGAAGGAGCAGGAATTTTTCCTGCTAAAACAAGAAAGGATGTCTGTGACCGACTATGATCGCGCTTTCTGCGAGATGTCGAGATATGCACCAGAACTGGTGGACACCGACTTGAAAATGTCGGAAAAGTTCAGGTCAGGGCTAAGAATGGAGATACGCATGTCTCTTGCCAGCAGCCATGGAGACCTATCTTACATTGAAGCTCTCGCACGAGCTTTAGATATTGAGGCGGCAATATCCGAGAATAAGTCGGTGTCGTCTCAGACACACAATGCGTTGGACAGAGGAAAAGGGAAATGGGAACCCAACCGCGGGAGCTACGGGGACGCGAGTCACAAGCGCCCGTGGCAAGGAAACACGGCGCAGCAAGGACAGAGCTGGAAGAGAGCAGCTTATGCTCCACCGGCAGGGGACGCGAGAGCAGTTGAGGCACCTCAATGCCCTAGATGCCATAGAGCACACAAGGGTGTGCACGGCAAACGTGGTGAGCTGTTACAAGTGCGGGGCAAACGGGCATTACGCGAACAATTACCCAGTGTCACGTTCGGATATAAGGCCGAACCAACCGGCAATGCTCACCATTAAGGGCTATCTGACAACCCAACCCCGCCACTGCAGTTCCAACCCCAACCCCAAGAATCTCAATGGCAACAACCCCAACGGTGGTGGTGCAAGAACCACAATGGCGGCCGCAACAACAACCCGCGAATCAGAAGTGGCAACCACCGCCTCAACAACAACAGCGGCAACCACCGCGACAACGCCCGGAATGGCAAAGAATAACAGCCGGCAATAGCGCCCGAATCAACAAGGACCAGCGCCCATCACCTCACCGGCTCGGCTAGAGCCTACGCCTTGTATAGGAGGCGAGCTAACAAAACCAGTGGAAACTTGGCGGTATGGGAGTTCTACTCAACCTACTGTTATAGTATTGTTCGATCTGGTGCTTCGATTCTTTATTGCAAAATCATGCGTGAAATCTTTGGGCCTTAGGTATGAAAGGTCAAGTCGGGATATGAGAATCTCATCGCCTATAGGAGGGATTATGGTATTACACACTTTTGCTCGAACCTAGAGTTGACATTAGGATCACTTAAGGTTACGGTGACAATCTAAACATAATACCCATGGACGATGTAGACTTAATCCTAGGAATGGATGGATAGCTAAGAACCATTCCACGATTCTATGTAAGGAAAGAAAATTTCATTTCACTTTCTCGACAAGAAGCTACGATTTCCACAGGATCGCATGGGAGAAGGATCCCGATTGTATACGCACTTCTGGTGAGGAGGATGATGAACCGAAAGGATGTCATGCCTTCCTTGTTTATTTGAACGAAGAGGATAAACCCGAGCGGTAGAAGACATTGAAGTTGTCCGAGAATTTTGGACGATTTCGAGAATCTACCAGACCGCCTCACGATGACAACTAGAGTTTACCATCGACTTGGAGCCCGGATCAGCCCCAATGTCGAAAGCGCCTATAGGATGGCCCCAAAGGAACTAGAAGAGTGAAAATCCAAATCCAAGAGCTTTTGGATCTAGGATTCATTAGGCAGTGTTTCACCGGGAGTGCCTGCTTTGTTTGTTAAGAAAAGGATGGTTCTTTGAGGATGTGCATCGATTATAGAGAACTAAATAAGATGTCCTAAAGAACAAATACCCTTTACCGAAATTGATGACTGTTTGATCAATTGCGAGGCGGGTGTATTCTCGAAAATTGATCTTAAGTCGATACCATCACTGAAAATACGGTCCGAGGATGTACCTAAGGCGCATTCGAACCGATATGGCCACTATGAGTTCATAGTTATGCCATTCGAATTAACCAATGCACCACCGTATTCATGGACCTCGTGAGCAGTATTTCATCCATTTCGGATAAATTTGTTTTGGTCTTCATAGATGATATCCTTATTTATTCAAAGAATGAAGAGGATCAT
The DNA here is from genome assembly GCA_036937905.1 of Salvia rosmarinus. Lineage (NCBI taxonomy): Eukaryota > Viridiplantae > Streptophyta > Magnoliopsida > Lamiales > Lamiaceae > Salvia > Salvia rosmarinus. Next base: position 29,926 of record JAODLM010000434.1, read on the forward strand.
AGTGAACATCTAAGAACGGTTTTGCAAACCTTGAGAGGCGAAAGACTCTTTGCTAAGTTTAGCAAATGTGAGTTTTGGTGAAGGAAGTTATGTTCCTTGGACACATCGTGTCTCTTGAAGGTATAAAAGTAGATCCGGCCAAGGTAGAGGCCGTGCAGAATGGAAATCACCAAAGACTCAAGACGAGATTAGAAGTTTCCTAGATTAGTGGTTACTATAGGAGATTCATGAAGGATTCTCCAAAATTGCAAGGCCAATAACCTAGCTACTTGGAAAGGAATCAAGTTCAATTGACCGATGAATGCGAGACGAGTTTCCAAATACTCAAGGAAAAATTGACCGGTGCACAGTTCTAGCGCATCGAGCGGACAAAGGGTATGTAGTCTATCTGAGACGCATCTAAGACCGGACTAGGTTGTGTCTTAATACAAGAAGGAAAAGTGATAGCTTATGCATCCCGACAACTCGGACCTGTTGAACTACCCCACCCACGATTTGGAATTAGCAAATGTAGTTCATGCAATTGAAAATTTGGAGACACCATCTCTATGGTGTGAAATGTGAGATCTTCACGGATCATAAAAGTTTGAAGTATTTCTTCGAACAACGAGATTTGAATATGAGACAAAGAAGATGGCTTGAATTAGTGAAGATTACGACGTGGTATTAACTATCACCCGCAAAGCGAATGTAGTAGCTGACGCCTTGAGTCGTAAGAACCATACCAAGTTAGGATGTCTCTTTGTTCAAGAGGAAAAACTCGTTGAAGAGTTTGGAAGAATGAGGATTGAACTGGTGGAACCACCTGAGACAATTGTGAGCTGTATCGCTACACTCACACTGGCATCTGACCTAAGAAAAAGAATTGTCGAGAGACAAAGGATGGAGGAAAAGTTAGAAAAGATCAGACAAAGGATAAGGTCTGAAGGATTTAAGAATTTCCAAGAGGCGCCAGACAACGCCTTATTGTTTGAAGGTAGGATATGCGTCCCTGACGACGCAGAGCTTCAGAATGAAATCCTGAGTGAGGCTCACGATACACCCTACACCGCCCACCCAGGCAGTACTAAAATGTACCAAGACCTGAAGGGAAAGTTTTGGTGGGAAGGCATGAAACGAGACATAGCATCTTTCGTAGAACGCTGTCTTGTTTGCCAACAGGTGAAGGCGTTACATCAACGACCTTACGGAAAGTTGCAACCATTGGAAATCCCTGAGTGGAAATGGGACGATATAACAATGGATTTCGTTACAAGCTTACCCAAGTCGAGAAGAGGAAACACAGCCATATGGGTAATTGTGGATAGACTTACCAAGAGTGCTCACTTTCTACCTATTCACAGCACTTATGGATCTGATAAATTGGCTCAGCTGTACGTTAAGGAAATTATACGATTACATGGAGTGCCAAAATCTATTACCTCTGACCGAGACTCCAAATTCACATCCGGATTCTGGATTAGTTTGCAAAGAGAATTGGGTACTAAACTCAATTTCAGTACGGCATTTCATCCACAAACCGATGGGCAGTCGGAAAGAACGATCCAAACGCTAGAGGATATGCTTAGAACAGTAATATTGGATGGAGGTGCAAAATGGGAAGACATTTTACCTCTGATTGAGTTTGCCTACAACAATAGCTACCAAGCGACGATCGGCATGGCCCCATACGAAGCCTCAGATGGCAAAAGTGTAGATCACCGCTTTATTGGGATGAAGTCGGTGAGAGGAAAGTTATAGGCCTAATGCGTTGAGCGAGATGATCGAGATCGTCCAAAAATTAGGATGAGAATCAAAGAGGCTCAAGATAGGCAAAAATCTTTACCGATACGCGAGATCCGAACTACGATTTGAAAATGGAGACAAGGTGTTTCTTAAGATCTCTCCATCAAAAGGGATCGTCAGATTCGGACTAAAAGGGAAGTTGAGACCCCACTTTATAGGACCATATGAGATCCTAGAGAGGACAGGTCCAGTAGCTTATAGGTTGACTCTTCCGCCAAACCTAGGGAATGTGCATAATGTTTTTCACGTGTCGCAATTGTGAAAATACGTTCAAGATCCTAAACACGTGATCCACCATGACGACGTGATTCTCAAACCCGACATGAGCTACGAAGAGGAACCAACGGCGATCCTCGACTATAAAGTCCAACGATACGGAGCAAGTCGATTCGTTAGTCAAAGTCTTGTGGAGACACCACGGACGAAGAAGTTTCACGTGGGAGCTTGAGAAGCGATGAAAGAACGATACCCCGATTTGTTTTTATAGAGGTATGCAAATTCCGGGACGAAATTTCTTTTAAGGGGGGTGGAATGTAATATTCCAAAGAAACGAACGTACGATTACGGTATCTTAAACCCGTGAATTAGGGTTTTGCCGAATGTTATTCTTATAACACCGAATAATTATGTTTCGATTCAGTATCGTTATAACGAATTCCTTTTTATAATTCACTAAGGATTGTGAATTAAAGGATTAAAATATTATGAAATGATTCGTCAATATATTTTAACGTCGATCGCGTATCGAACGTCTGTATTTTATGGAAATTTCTGAGCTGTAAAGCTTGAAATTAATTTCCATCTTAATTCCTTTGTTAAAAGGAATATATTTATTAAGTAAGTACGAGCTTACTACGACCATTTTGAGATGAGTCGATTTTGAACGTTTTAAGACGTTTTGAACGTCAACGCCTCTGAGACGTTTCGAAAAATGAGTTTAATGCTCAGGAAATTATAATAATTAATTTCCTATTATTATTTTATATATTTACAGTATTTATTAATTATTAAAATCATATCTTTAGCTATTAAAATTCGATATTTTGGAATTGATTTTTTTGAAAACCCTAAGTTTATAAACTATGGTTTTTCACATGAAATAATACCATTAAATTATCCTATGGTATCTATGTAATAGCCCCTAAATCCTAAGTACGATTTAGCAGGGCTAATACTTGGAATAATAATCAGGGAATCTTTAACCAATATATATACAAGAACTCATATGTTCTGGACGTATTCAACTAACAACATCATAAAATAAATTAATTCAATTGCAACTGAAACGTGTGAATACACATATGACGATGTGTATTCAAGGTTTCTAATATATATCGATTCAAAAGGGGTTCCACCGCTCCGACACATCTCCATCCATCATCCGCCCAACCCGCACATTTAAAACAACATGCAGGTCGAGTACAAGATTGCACTCATGGCTCATGCCAAAATAATTTATCAAGTTTAAATTACTCGCCCCATCACAAGAATAATACGAGGTTTTAATTTGAAATATTCGTGCTTACTAAATATTTTCTTTCATTTTCCATAAAGATTCGCCTCACAGACATTTTCCTTGTATGTATGATCCATATCCACCACAATAATTCATTCCACAACAATTCCTACTTGTGGAGGCCTCCTCTCATGACGCCGCGACCGCCGAGCACCCTTTCAAAGACGGTCACAAAATAATCATGCACAAAATCCGTGCTATCTCAAGACAGGATACTAATTCTCCATCATCCTTGGGGTACTTCCAAGAATACGAATTCAAGCATGTCATAAAGTGGGAGTTACCCAACATTATGCATCAACAATCATGGATGGATACATACATAAAACATAAACATTTTGGACGTGTAATTAAATAAATCAGTTCATAAATATTTGCTTGCAATAAAGCATCATAAATAAATCATTTGGTAAATTCTACCAGTTTGAGTATAGTAAAGCCCACCTTGACTTTTAAACTTCGAATCTCGGTATGCGTGTTCTTCTCCTCGTTGCGCGTGAGCTTCACGTCCCACCTTTACGCAAAAATTTACGTTTAACACGTTGGCACACTTTTCGAGATTTTCAAAGTTCGTTCAACTTTGATAAATAAAATAATTCGAAGTTCTAATAAACTCTATACGTAGAAATGACGTATTTCAATAAAAATAATTCTCGTATCGAGGGAGACGTAATATGATCTAAAGTCTCATTTTAACCCTTTTAGGTTAAATAATTAACGTGTAATAACGTTATTCAATAATATGATTTCAATTATGAAATCCTTTCTCACAAATGAGATATTTAGATAAAAGTAATACGTTTTTCACGTATTAGCGTATTTAACGAACGTATTTCGTACGTTAATTTCGAAAGTCAACCATTTTGACTTTTCTTTATAAATTTTCAATAAAACATATTTTAATGAATAAAATCAATATAAATCGATTTTTAATCGATTTCTTTTCGTAAAGCTTTAATACTCGATTTTCACGAATCGATAAGCTTGATTAATATTTTCTTTTAATATTAATCTTTTAATACATTGAGCATTATTTATGCTTTTAACGTTATTTAATATAACGTTTCGTCGTAAACATAATGTACTATATTTAATAATTCTCAAAATTTCAATTATGTCTAATATAATTTTTTTAGACATATAATTTATTATTTTTCTTGATATTAAGGATTTAAAATCCTTAATATATATTTATAAGCTTTGGTTTAAGCTTATAAATTCATTCTTTTTCCAAAATTTTATAAATTCATATAGTGTACTATTTTATCATAGTATCACTAATATAAATTAATATTAACTATAGAAAATTTTGAACATTACTAAATTATGTCCCATGGTCCACTGTTCTTTCCAATAATTGTCCAAATGATTTTCTAAATTTCTAGTTAATTTATACAAGGTTCCAAACTAATTTATAACATAATTATAACCTAAAGTCCAACATATTCAATTTCTACATTAATAATTAAATGCTCAAGGTTTCGGTTTGTCCCAACTCAAACCAAACATTTTTATTAAATTCAATTAAATTATACTATGCCTAAATACATCATAGTGTAGTAACATGATATCATTACATTCACTAAAACAATTGAAACCAAGCCTAATAACCATCATGAAGCTCACGGTTATTTTAAGAAATTTGAGCATTTCTTCTTCAAAAATTATAGTTAATTCATGTAATGCATAATCAATACCCTAGATTAACAATATGCTATTACATTTCTCAAATTAAAACATTCAACAACCTAGCATTTTTCATGCATTTTCGTAATTATAGAACTATAGCTTAGATTTTATAAATTTCCCAATAATTCACTATAGGCTTCTACAACAACATATATCAATATTCCATTCCTAAATCCTTCAAGAAACTTTCGGTACTCATGGCATAATTTCATAGCATGTTTAATTAATTTCTAAACATGCTACATGCTTTCATTTCATATTTATACACAACATTAACAAACATATTCATGCTTAGCATAAATTTCATAATTAAAATCATGCTCATAAAATAAGATCAAGCCTTTAGAAAATTAAAAACTTAGGGTATAATAGAAGCTTGTTCGATTCCTAACCTTTTTAACGGCTTTGATTTTATGTGGAATGATTTAGTATCAAGTTTTGGTGATTGAAAGAGATGAAGAACTCAAGGTTTTCTCCAAGAGAAGCTCACGGTTCTTGCTTTGAAAAGAGAGAATGAAATGTATGTGAGTTAATGAAACAATATACTTAAGTACACGACTAATACACCTCACTGCTTCTCAAAACACACGGTCACTCTCTCAAAATAATAATTTGACGCTTTTTCAATATCACTATGTGAGTCATAGTGTATTACATCACCATACTAAATACATATAAAGGTTCCTCGATAAAACAATTAAATTCATTGCTTTGGGGATACAATAGTCGCCGGCTATTTCACTCACGCACAAGGAATTATTGGTAACTCATATAGCTTAGGTCATAGTAGTAAGTATGTTCTTACATCTTGAAAGAAACAAAGAAATATCTTTGCTTTTGGAGAGCAAAAGTCGTCGTCCATCTCTCTTGCTCAAGGTGGAGTGATTTAATTTCATTAGTCTTAACACATGTAGTAACTATACACTCTATCCCAAATATTATACATCATCAAAGTGTAGAATTAGTCAAATAATTCGCTATCCCACAATTAAAACCCACTTGGTTAATAAATTCACAACATAGTATTTGTACACCAAAAGTGGCGTGAACTTGTGCTCAAAAATAAGACACGGCTATTACAAATTCCTAAGTGCCAATATTTGATTTTTCATGCCAATTATACATATATATCATAATATATGTTTTAGATGATAATTATATCATAGGAAAATTTATTGGTACCAAATCATAGGTAGAAAACCCAATTCTCGACTTAGGGTTTTCGAGAATCATTAATAATCAAAAATATCATTCCAAAATTTTCTAGCATTATTTCAATGCTAAATAATATTCTAATTACATAAAATAATCATAGGAATTTAAATACTATAATTCCTTGATCGTTAGACTTGATTCTCAAGTCATCTCTAAACGTTAACGCTTGAAACGCCTCAAACGTTAAATATCGACTCATCTCAAAATGGTCGTAATAAAGCTGTAATCACTTTATTAAATTATTCCAATAATAATGGAATTAAATTCTAAGCTTAAAACTTAGAAGATATCACGAGCATTTAATTATCGATACGTAATCGACGTAAAAAATAATACTGTTGAAATATGTTACATATTCGTATTTCTCAATTCACATTCGTTTATGAATAAATCATAGGAATTTATTATTCCAACAATAATTGAAATCATTATTCGATATATCAATAATCAAATTATCTTAATAACACTCTAATTTACGAAATTAATATCGTAATTAGGCGTTTAAATAATCGGGGTATTACATTCCACCCCCCTTAAAGAAATTTCGTCCCGAAATTTACATACCTCATAAAAGATCGGGGTATCTTTAAAATGTTCCACGTGATTTCCTTTTGTCCATGGTTTCTCCTTTGGACTTTTATTAAAGACCCAATTTAATTCTTAATCATTGAATCGTACGATCAAAATAGTCATAGATTTTCATCAAAACTCATATTTGAGTTAAAAATCACGTCATTATGATGAATTACGTGATTTGGGTCATATTCACATTTCTTTAGCTGTGACACGTGGAAAAACATTTTGTACATTCCCCAAATTTTTGGTGGAAGTACTAATCTAGAGGCTACTAGGCCTATTATTTCTAGGATCCTTGCAAGGTCCTATAAAACGTGATCTCAACATTCCTTGTACTTTAAACTTAATAAATTCCCTCGATGGAGAAATCTAAAGGAACTTCATTTTCGCATTTAAAATGCGGTTCAGATCTACGCATACTAGCGTAAGGCTTTGGTCCAGATTGAGCTTCTCTCGCCTTTGCCTTATTGGCAAATATCTTTATCATTTCATTTACGATGTCAAAACCTTATACCTTCTCTCACCTACTTTATTACAATAAAGTGGTGGTTGATATTTCTTTCCATATAATGCCACGTGTGGCTATGTCAATCGTTGTCGACAGCTTATGGTCGTGACACGAACTTAATAAGTGGTAAACATGTTCCCACTGCACCTCGATTTAACATTAATGTTCTCATCGTATCTTTAAACATTCATATTGTCCTTTTATCGCCCATCCCACGTGAGGGACATCTACGATAAGTGCAATATCGTATAACTCCTTTTAAGTAGCTAGCTCAAAATCTGGGGTAAACTTAGAATCTCTATCTCAAGTGATAGGTATTGGGACCCTTGTAAAGATACGATTTTTTGTGTACGACTCATCGATCTCCGAGTCATCCGAATAGGCGTAGATAAGCATATTTATGAGTCAATCCACTACTACCCATATAGTAGTGTTATTTCTTTACGATCGTGGCGAAACTCGCCATAAAATCCATCGCTATGTCATTTCATTTTCATTTGTATCTCATTAGAGATTATAACCTCTTATAAGGTCATTGATACTATGCCTTCATCTCTTATAACCGAGATAATGCTCACAATGAGGTTATAGCTCATTTCATTCTTTACTATCTAATTTTCTCAGAAACATAATATACTTTAATGTCATGGGTGGGCGGTATGAGGAATATCATGAGCTTCATTCATGATTTCATTTCTAAGCTTTTATTGCTTGAAATGTATAAATAACCTTTCCTTAGACAATATGACATTGTCGACGCCTCTTTAAAACCCTTCATTCTTCATAGGTGATAGTTTATATCACAATTGGAATCTTTACCGATTCGAGCCATCTTTTCTATCTTATTTTTAAGTCTCTCGTCAAGAAATAATTCAAACTTTTATGGTTTGTGAAGAATTCCCAACTTATTTCATATGAGTGATGTCTCCTAGACCTGGTACTTATACCATTGTCGCTATTTCAAGTCATAAGTCAGTGATTCTATTTATGAGGTCAAGTCATCGCGATGCGCCGACTATCATCTTTCTCACTTTAATAAGTGCCTCACATTCATTTGTCCATGTAAATTTGGTTCCTTGGAAGACATCATGTGTCTAAGGAATATTCCTTCTTGCCGAAATTCATATATTAAACTTGGCAAAATTTTGCTCGACTCTAAAAGTCCGCAATACTGATCCTTCGATGTTCTTTATGTTCTTTCTCGTCCTTCATATAGACGAGAACATCATTCATAAGGATTTAGACAAAATTGTCTAAGTACATATGGAACTCTCGATTTTGAGGTTCATGAATAGGTGGTGTACTAGCTCGTCCGAATGGCATGACTATAATCTCATAGTAACTATATATTATTCGAACAATTTTGCTTTCAGACATCGATACTATTTACACATAAGCCACCATTTACATACGAGTCTCATATTATCATAGGACTTTATGTCTCGAGTGGCTTTCGTCGGAATCGCACCTTTCGCTTAGAAACTTGCCTATTTCCGTGCACGCTTACCTCATATATCCGACGATCTTTCTTCAAATAGCCGGGGTCACATTGCTCCTCGTTACTTTGATTCCGTAGTGTGTGTTACTTTTATCAGAAAGTAAGGTCGATTTGATAACGGTAATTCCTCTAATTTTCGAGGGCGATAAGATCCTATCCTTTTGCCATTCTCGTCTCTTTCTGGTATAATAGACGGCACAAGACGTGGGGCGGCATTTGGAACATCAGGGTACAATCCTTCCTTTATACCCTGCTGTGTAACTTGCCAGGGACCAGGACAAGTACTTGTGGGTGCCGTTCCATATGCATCATATGTATACTTGAGCCTGTTGATAAAATCCTGATAAGTCCGCCCAAGTCTTGGAATTTTCTACTTGGAGAAGATATTCTCTTGATACTTCCTTTGCAAGATCTCGCCAACTGCTGGCAAACGATGGATAAGTTATTGGATGTCATTCTCATCCATCTCTCCATAGTTACAAGCATTTATCCAAGATGTAGAAATTCTTCCAAAAACTGTCCCAAGCCATGCCCAGTTTATAATAAGAGAGTCAATACTTCTGTATGAACTCTAACTTGTAGGCCTTGGGGTTAATTTTCTACTCGTCAGACTCTCTTTTCTTACCATCTGTAAACAGATAGTTCTAGATGAGCCAATCTTAAATTAAAGCAATTGAGGATCCAAAAATCCCGTTGTATAGAATTTCAAATGGAGAGACTATGTCCGTGCTTTTAATCACGTGAGTGACATCCATTTTTGAAACTTCTGTTTCTTGAATTATATCTACGCTCCACATAGATATTATGATCTAACTCATTTGTTAGAACCTTAGGTGATCCTAGGTCCAATTCTAAACTCAAGCAACACCGCGATGGCCATAATTCTCGATAGGCGAAGAGATTTTCATTTCTATCTGCTTACTCCGAATTGGGTTCTATCGCTTTCACGCATACTTGTGCAATGTTAGAAAACGAAACACCTATTTTGAACAGAAAAATTATAAGTATTATGAGAAAATTTTCTCATATCTATCGTGCCTTCCCGATTGCTCATCCTGCTTTGCAAAGTATAGCTCGGTCACGGTGTTCTCGCCCTGCTCAATTAAACATCTATTTCATACATAATTGTCCTTTCCTTGGGACATTATGTTTCCTTGCTATAGCTTTTGTTACTGCTCACCCTACCCTTCCTGTCAAGACTATTATGCTTTTATCAATAAGATTCGTGGTTAGGTTTATATCGACCTATCCTCGATATTAATATCTCGATAACTTAATCTTATCGTAGGGATCGTGATGTATTCGACACTATCATTCATTTTCGATCCAAGATGAATGATTCAATTTCCTTTACTTTATCAATCTTAGGAATATATCTCTCATATATCCTTACTTTAAACTTTTTCCAGAGAAAATCAGATCGGCATTTAGTGCTATTGTTTGTAATATCCTTCAGATATACATCATTTCTTCTTAATATTTAGTGATTCATCATGCAATTTTGCATAGGATAAAATCTTTTATCCGCTAGGACATATTATACTTTTGCCTGACGTCAAATATCTTTACCAAATTTCGACATTTAATGATCGCTTCATTCCATGTCGAGATACTTAATATTCCACTTTATTGATCGTCACAAAAGTATGAGGGTAAGATTTACAATCGATTCATCTTAAGATTCTTCCATGTGAATCTTTTCATTTTTCTCTTGAAAACAATTCCTTTGCAAACGCCTAAAGAAGCTATTTTTCTTGTTAATTTCTAAGACACACAAGACAAGTGTTTTGTGTCAATACAATTTAGAGCACTAAGATCCATTTCAAATAATGAATCTGCTTTACCGCTTCTTTACTCCAAAGGAATTACTTTACTTATCAAGTCATAATATCGCTGAAACTTATCTCATATTGTGGCTATCTCATAATTGTATAGTTCATAATTTCTTCACTATTTTGACTTTTGTCCTTTTTCTTGAGCATGGTGTCGAAAGTAATATTACTTTCATTATACTTGATTCTTACTCGTGACTAGAACCGTCATTATTGTCATATAGCTTGGTAAGGTAGTACATTTGTACACCATAACTTAAATTCCAAGCATCTCATTACCATGTTTTCATTGTGAAGATAATTCTCCATACTTGATTTACATGCTAGGGCTATCCTAGCTGCTCACACATCTCAAGGATTACGATTCCTCAATCTCATTATCATTGGTTTAACCAAGTCTCAATTATTGGAATTGATTATGCTCAAGATAATCTCATTGATCGAGGTATAAAACCGAGATTAGATTATCCGAGATGCTATCATTTCTTTACATATATATATCCTTTGAAAAGAATATTGTGCATCTCCATTCTTTAAACATGTCCAACCTACTAAGGAGGTTTTAAGGACAATCAACTATCTTAAAGATAAGTTGTAACTCTCGTTATGTCATAATGAGGGAAATTATATCTCAAGGATATATCATGCACTTCCTTTACTTCAACTCTTGCATTCCATGCTAAAGAGTATCTCATTCATAACATTTCATTATCATAATAAATCACATGAAGATATAACTTCACCGTTATCAAAATCGTAAGCCCATCGTGGTCATTGCATCCATGTGCATCATAGGAAAATATCTCGCCTCATCGAGATCTTATTTACATCATATCCGATGTTATCACTTTACTAATTCAAAACTTAGGTGACAAGATAAGTCAACCCGCATCTTACCTATTGGTCTCGGATTGAAGAAAATTCATCATCTCGACTTCCAAAAGATATGGATTCGTGATTCAAAATAACATATCTTACTATTTGAATCCATTTATTCCTCGAATCGAATAATTTGGGATCTAGGTCCCAAGACCGTAATGACGACTCTCGAGATTTCTTTGATCATATGGGTGGCTGCACCGCCACAAATATTTTCTCATCACACAAGGATTTGGTTTCAAAGGAACATTTTGTAAATTGGGTTGAAAATTTTCTTGTAAAAGTGAGAAACTCATGTGATTTTCAATTTGAACTAGTCATAGAGTTAAACTCAATGACGTAAATTGGGTAATGAATAGAATTTAAAACTTTATATACACATTGTAGGTCATCATCAAAGGTTCCTCTATATGTCATAACGCCTCTTGTACTCACGGGAATACAGTATCATTCTAAAATTCTAATCGCATCAGAAAATTCCCATTCTATAAAACTATAAACCAACTTCAACTGACTCTTGCAAATTTTAGAGAAGGAATCAAGGATTTGGTCCTTCATAAGGAATATAATACTTTGTGATAGGAGTACGTAGGCGAAAACCGTCAGAATCGGAGTTCTAATGAAGGAGAACGGGCTAAAAAAACATTGCATAAGAAACAGTTTTGTTGATGCCGAGCTCGGATACCGTGGTCGTAAGTAATACCGATGTCGGGTTGTTGCCGAAGTCATTTGCCAATGCCAAGGTCATTGCCAAGATTATCGACATAATGACGAAGTCATTAAGGCCGACGCCAAAGTCGAGTCAAGTCGACAAGGTCGACGTCAAGTCGATGCAGATGCCAAAGTCGAGGTCGAGGTCAAGACAATGTCGGTTATAATTTTAATTGTTAAGGTCGAGGTCGTGCATACCGATACCGAGGTCGCACATGATGCCGAAGTCGAAATCGATGTCGTACATGCCGACGCCGGCCGAGATGCCGACACCAAGTCGAAGGTACCAACGCCGGCCGGCCGTAGACGAGGTCGTATATGCCGAGGTCGTATATGCCGAGGTTGTACATGCCGAGGTCGCATATGCCGAGGTTGTACATGCCGCCGCCGAGGTTGTTTTTCGAGTGGAGGTGATCGACCGAGGTCAATATAAATTGGCGAGGTGGATGTCACACCGCCGCTGCCGGGTCGGAAGCCGAGCTCGCACTCCACCGGCTCGCCGCCGAGGTCGCACCGCCGAGCTCGGCCGAGGTGGACAACCGAGGTCGCATCGCCAAGGTCGGACTAGACTTCGAGGTCGGATCAACCGACCGGAAGTGAAGTCAAAATATACATGATGGTGTCGAGCCGAGTCGAGTTCAAGGTCGACTAAGCATGATCGCGAGTTCGCCTTTAACCGACTTTAACGAATTCTTTGATCACATTTTTACTGCTTCCAACGAAGAGTCATAGATGATTTGGAGTCCGCCATGCGTGAACTTCCAAATAAAAGATCATTCTTGTGTCACTTATCGATAGTGACATTCACTATCTCGACATCTTTCCAATTTCGAGCTTGAATTTTCTTCTCGCTCATCAATTCGAGATTCTCGTGATGGAATAAAATTCTAATAATCCATCTTCCTATGTTCTTTGCAATTGGGATCACGCGCCTTAAATGATCACGCTCTTTTTGGGATAACATACCCATCATCGTAAACATCTTTGGGATTTGAAATAAAATTTTCAAATATTCATATCAATAAATTTCTATTGATTTACATGAATTCAAACATTTTATCCCAAAAAAATTTGTCCATACATTCTCGTATGACATTATCATACGTTGGTGGCGAGCCAACGACTTTCATTATCAATTCTCATAACTTCATTTGGGATGACAATAGTCATTAATCAAAACAATATGGAGAATCAAGAATAAAATTTCAATATGACGAACATAGTTCGTTTTAAACATACGCATTTCTTGCGAAAAATTTTCAACCAATCACTCATGGTTATTACAACATCTCCCATTTCATTTGTCGATAATGTTCTATCGACCCCAAATCATTTGTCGATAATGTTCTATCGACACCAATCATTGGTCGATAATGTTCTATCGACACCAAATAAAATTCATAATTTCAAACTTCTCTTTTTAAAGATGAGAAAACAATTTTACCTTTTTCCAGTTGAGCTTGATGTGATGGAGTGTCGGGCAGTGTCGGCTGATCCCTAGAAGTCTAGTGACTCAATCTAGGCTTAATTCTGAAATGGGGTTTTGGATTCAAAGAGCGAACTGCTCTGATACCACTTTGTAACAACCCCTAAATCCTAAGTACGATTTAGCAGGGCTAATACTTGGAATAATAATCAGGGAATCTTTAACCAATATATATACAAGAACTCATATGTTCTGGACGTATTCAACTAACAACATCATAAAATAAATTAATTCAATTGCAGCGGAAAAACGTGTGAATACACATATGACGATGTGTATTCAAGGTTTCTAATATATATCGTATTCAAAAGGGGTTCCACCGCTCACACATCTCCATCCATCATCGCTCAACCCGCACATTTAAAACAAACATGTGGTCGAGTACAAGATTGCACTCGGTGGCTCATGCCAAAATAATTTATCAAGTTTAAATTACTCTGCCCCATCACAGTAACACACGAGGTTTTAATTTGAAATACTCGTGCTTACTAAATATTTTCTTTCATTTTCCATAAAGATTCGTCTGCGCAGACATTTTCCTTGTATGTATGATCCATATCCACCACAATAATTCATTCCACAACAATTCCTACATTGGAGTGAGGCCTCTCTCACAGACGCCGTGATCGCCGAGCACCCTTTCAAAGACACAAATACAAAATAATCGGTGCACAAAATCCGGGCCATCTCAAGACGGGATACTTAATTCTCCATCATCCTGGGGGTACTTCCAAGAATACGAATTCAAGCATGTCATAAAGTGGGAGTTACCCAACATTATGCATCAACAATCATGGATCGATACATACATAAAACATAAACATTTTGGATGTAATTAAATAAATCGGTTCATAAATATTTGCTTGCAATAAAGCATCATAAATAAATCATTTGGTAAATTCTACGGTTTGAGTATAGTAAAGCCCACCTCGACTTTTAAACTTCAATCTCGTATGCGTGTTCTTCTCCTCGTTCTTGGCGTGAGCTTCATGTCCCACCTTTACGCAAAAATTTACGCTTAACACGTTGGCACGCCGAGATTTTCAAAGTTCGCTCAACTTTGATAAATAAAATAATTCAAGTTCTAATAAACTCTATCGTAGAAACGACGATTTCAATAAAAATAATTCTCGATCGGGGAGACGTAATATGATCTAAAGTCTCATTTTAACCCTTTTAGTTAAATAATTAACGATAATAACGTTATTCAATAATATGATTTCAATTATGAAATCCTTTTCACAAATGAGATATTCAGATAAAAGTAATGTCGTTTTTCACGATTAGCGTATTTAACTAACGATTTCAGACGTTAATTTCGAAAGTCAACCATTTTGACTTTTCTTTATAAATTTTCAATAAAACATATTTTAATGAATAAAATCAATATAAATCGATTTTTAATCGATTTCTTTTCAGAAGCTTTAATACTCGATTTTCACGTAAATCGATAAGCTTGATTAATATTTTCTTTTAATATTAATCTTTTAATACATTGAGCATTATTTATGCTTTTAACGTTATTTAATATAACGTTTCGTCGTAAACATAATGTACTATATTTAATAATTCTCAAAATTTCAATTATGTCTAATATAATTTTTTTAGACATATAATTTATTATTTTTCTTGATATTAAGGATTTAAAATCCTTAATATATATTTATAAGCTTTCGGTTTTAAGCTTATAAATTCATTCTTTTTTCCAAAAATTCTTATAAATTCATATAGTGTACTATTTTATCATAGTATCACTAATATAAATTAATATTAACTATAGAAAATTTTGAACATTACTAAATTATGTCCCATGGTCCACGGTTCTTTCCAATAATTGTCCAAATGATTTTCTAAATTTCTAGTTAATTTATACAAGGTTCCAAACTAATTTATAACATAATTATAACCTAAAGTCCAACATATTCAATTTCTACATTAATAATTAAATGCTCAAGGTTTCGGTTTTGTCCCAACTCAAACCAAACATTTTTATTAAATTCCAATTAAATTATACTATGCCTAAATACAACATAGTGTAGTAACATGATATCATTACATTCACTAAAACAATTGAAACCAAGCCTAATAACCATCATGAAGCTCACGGTTATTTTAAGAAATTTGAGCATTTCTTCTTCAAAAATTATAGTTAATTCATGTAATGCATAATCAATACCCTAGATTAACAATATGCTATTACATTTTCAAATTAAAACATTCAACAACCTAGCATTTTTCATGCATTTTCGGTAATTATAGAACTATAGCTTAGGATTTTTATAAATTTCCCAATAATTCACTATAGGCTTCTACAACAACATATATCAATATTCCATTCCTAAATCCTTCAAGAAACTTTCGTACTCATGGCATAATTTCATAAGATGTTTAATTAATTTCTAAACATGCTACATGCTTTCATTTCATATTTATACACAACATTAACAAACATATTCATGCTTAGCATAAATTTCATAATTAAAATCATGCTCATAAAATAAGATCAAGCCTTTAGAAAATTAAAAACTTAGGGTATAATAGAAGCTTGTTCGATTCCTAACCTTTTTAACGGCTTTGATTTTATGTGGAATGATTTAGTATCAAGTTTTGGTGATTGAAAGAGATGAAGAACTCAAGGTTTTCTCCAAGAGAAGCTCACGGTTCTTGCTTTGAAAAGAGAGAGAATGAAATGTATTTGAGTTAATGAAACAATATACTTAAGTACATGACTAATACACCTCACTTGCTTCTCAAAACACACGGTCACTCTCTCAAAAATAATAATTTGACGCTTTTTCAATATCACTATGAGTCATAGTGTATTACATCACCATACTAAATACATATAAAGGTTCCTTGGATAAAACAATTAAATTCATTGCTTTGGGGATACAATAGCCGTCGGCTATTTCACTCACACACAAGGAATTATTGGTGACTCATATAGCTTAGGTCATAGTAGTAAGTATGTTCTTACATCTTGAAAGAAACAAAGAAATATCTTTGCTTTTTGGAGAGCAAAAGCTGTCGTCCATCCTCTCTTGTTCAAGGTGGAGTGATTTAATTTCATTAGTCTTAACACATGTAGTAACTATACACTCTATCCCAAATATTATACATCATCAAAGTGTAGAATTAGTCAAATAATTCGGCTATCCCACAATTAAAAACCCACTTGGTTAATAAATTCACAACATAGTATTTGTACACCAAAAGTGGCGTGAACTTGTGCTCAAAAATAGCACACGGCTATTACAAATTCCTAAGTGCCAATATTTGATTTTTCATGCCAATTATACATATATATCATAATATATGTTTTAGATGATAATTATATCATAGGAAAATTTATTGGTACCAAATCATAGGTAGAAAACCCTAATTCTCGACTTAGGGTTTTCGAGAATCATTAATAATCAAAAATATCATTCCAAAATTTTCTAGCATTATTTCAATGCTAAATAATATTCTAATTACATAAAATAATCATAGGAATTTAAATACTATAATTCCTTGATCGTTAGACTTGATTCTCAAGTCATCTCTAAACGTTAACGTTTGAAACGTCTCAAAACGTTAAATATCGACTCATCTCAAAATGGTCGTAATAAAGCTGTAATCACTTTATTAAATTATTCCAATAATAATGGAATTAAATTCTAAGCTTAAAAACTTAGAAGATATCACGAGCATTTAATTATCGATACGTAATCGGCGTAAAAATAATCTTGTTGAAATCGTTACATATTCGTATTCTCAATTCACATCGTTTATGAATAAATCATAGGAATTTATTATTCCAACAATAATCGAAATCATTATTCGATATATCAATAATCAAATTATCTTAATAACACTCTAATTTACGAAATTAATATCGTAATTAGGCGTTTAAATAATCGGGGTATTACAATTGCTAAACTATATGTTATAATATATATGAGTATTATTAAGCTATAGAATCAATTTTGGAGCATTAAAACTCGATATTGCATATATATAATATTCGAAACCCAATTTTTATAATTAGGGTTTCGTATGCATGAATTAATGCAATTATTTTATCCTATGCTATTATATATTATCTAAATCATATATTATGATATATGTATATTTTGATCGAATTGGGCATGAGTATCAATAATAGGTGTAATTTATAATTTTAATCCTATTTTCCCTATTATTCTCGATAATTTCGATTATATGCCTAAGTGATGATTTAATTATTTTTATGGCTTGCATTACATACCTATGATCATGTATTATATATATAATGTATTAAGGAGTAAAATAAAAATCATCCCACCTATTTGGAGCTCCTAATCAGAGGCCATCATGCTCCAACAAGGCATGATGTGCACCTTTCCATGGGCAATGCATGAGAGCCTTTTCTAGCCTACTCTAATCATTACAACACTCTACACACTCACCATAATTCCTATGTGTGTGTGGGTGGGTGACCGAGAGAGAGAGGCAATAAGGAGGGACTCTTCCCCTTCTTCACCCCACACTCATTACATCCTTTCCCCTACATTGCAATACCTCTCGGAACCCAAAAACACTCCCATTCCCTCTCCATTCAGCCAAGAAAAACCGAGACACCCCTCCCCATTTTCAGAAAAATTCGAGAGCTTTGCTTCTTCTCCTTCTTCTCATTCCTTCATCAAGCCTAATACCATACCATATTCTTGTGATTCCATACTTATTCCAAGGTAAATACAAGACCAAGTACCGATTCCATCTCCATTTTTGCTATAAAAATCGAGAGCTACATATATGTATGTTCATATGTTTTAAATGTTCTTATGGATGAGCTATATGTTTATATGTTGTTATTGATGTTTATATTGTTTAAAACATGAGAATATATGCTTGGATAATCATATGGTGTTATATGTGAAATGTATGAATGGATCTAGCATGTACATGAGTTTCGAACCCTAGCTCATTGAAAAATAATTTTCGAAAATTATTTAAAATGTTCATAGGATGACCGATTGCTCTATATTTATTTTGATGATGGGTTATTGATCTATGATATGTTTAGAGTCCATGGTTTTGATTTGAAAATTTTTTGAGAACCCTAGCCATTTTTTCCAAAAGGACCGAGAGCAATGTGTATATGAATGTTGGTGTATGATTTTTATTTTAATCATACAATGGTATGTTAATACTTTAGTATATTGTTTATGTATTGTATGATTTTGTTGGAATTTTTGGAAATCAAATACTAAATTGCTCAACAAGGTGATGATTTAATTTGGTTTTGATGAATGTTTTAATGTTATAATGTTGTATTATAATGTATAAACATAGTGTATAATTATTAGAATTTTTGGAAATCAAATACCTAATTTAAATCAAAAAAACCGAGAGCACTATGTGCATAAGGTGATGATTTAATTGGTTTCTGATGATTAAATGATGTTATATTGTTATACTATAGTATATAATGTAATACCTCGAGAAATTTTCATAAAGAAGTATGATATATATATATATATATAAATATTTATATTTTTAAGAATGAATTATTTTTCTTTAAATTGTGAACTAATGAAAATTTGAGTTTTGAACGTTTTCTGGGTTGTTCGGCCAAGAGCGAGGATGCGCCCTAGCGAAAATGTAAAGTTTGATATTATAAGTTTTAATGCTTTAGTAATTTATAATTATGATTTTTTTTAATGAAAGTTTAATTTTTATGCATTGGTCATTAATTCATGATATTACGTGATTTAGACATAAGAATCGATTAAAACGTTTACATGTTATGCATTAGAGTAATAAATTAAAAGAAAATAACAAATGGATATATATGTAAATATGAATATTTGATGCCTAATATGTGGTAATGTGTGGATAAGTGTAGAGAATTATAGAATTCTCTAGAATGGTGAATAATCACCATTAAAATAATTGAAAATAAAAGAAAATTTGTGGATAATTTCTATAAATAGGCTACTATTCATCATTTTCATCATTTTCTTCCCAATTTCGTGCTTCACACACTACACACACACTAAAATTTTGAAAACTTCATGCTCCAAATTTCACGATCTAAGCAGTTAAATTTTCGATCGGTCTTCAAATCGGTATAATTCCATCCTTAGAACACATCTATGGTTTGAAATTTAGAAAATATGAACTTATGAACATGATGTATTTTCGGTCATTTTGTGAATTATGAAGAGGATGTGTTGTTGTTTGATGATTTCTTGATCTTATGTTAAGTTAATCGCCGACCTAATCGTTTAACGTTGAAATTTTGAACATATGTGCATTCTTTGGAATTTGGTAAATTTAATAAATTATGGAGGTCTTTATCTTGAATTTATGTTGTTTATATGCTTGATATTTGTTCATATATGTGTTGTTGGATTGAAATAAATATGTTTTGAACAAGAAAACGTTTGAAATCGAAGCCGTTGAAAAACCCTTTTGGCGAAAACCTAGACCATGTAATGTTGGATTTTGATTTTATTTAATCATTTTGACTTCATATTTGGATTCTATGGTATGATTAAAGCTTAAAATGATTTATTGGATTTTTTACCGACGTATTCAAAATTTGGAAAATTTTAGTTTGACGTCGAATTAGGGCTTTCAATGCTAAAGCTTTGATTTTGGATTTTGATGATTGATTTATGTTCTTTGATAATAGTCGAACATATATGGGGCTCGTTTAAGATAAATGACGTCTTATGCGATTTTTCACGTTGAACATCGTTAGGTTAAAAGGGTATTGTTGATTTTGGTTAAGACTAGATAATTTGTACATGTTGATGAGTCTTATATACTTAATTGGACATATGAAACTTAGTTAAGAGTAATGTTAAAGTGCTAGGTGGCGTAACATCCAAGCTCGAGGACAGACTGACCAAGCAAAGGCTAAAGAGTTTTCAAAGCGTTTACGAGGTGGGGTTTACTTGATCCGTAAGCACGTTGTATGGTTATAATCATTGTTGTGTTTTGTGCATGCATGTGAGCTAGAATGTTAAAGAAGTACCCTCGAGGAGACCCACAAGGTGTCAGTGTAGCGATCTACACTCGAGGAGGCCCATGAGGGATCAATGTTAAAGAATTACCTCGAGGAGGCCCACGAGGGGCTAACCAACGCGATAAATGATGAGTACCGCAAGGGTAACCGCCAATGAGATAAATAATGAGTACCGCAAGGGTAATGGCTGTTAAAGAAGAGTTCATTATGTTGTGTGCATTACGCGATTGGTTATAAGCGCTTGCATGTATTCCCACCGAGTATGTTTACATGCTCACATCCCTATTTTCATATATATGTTTTTTGTCGAGAGAAGTTGTGGTTGATCTTGATGGGAATGAGCTCCACACATACATTCTCTCGGGATCATGTTTTATGTAAATATGTTTTAAACCATGCTAAAAACTATGTTTGATATACTATGATATTTAATAGATATGTATATATTTTGATGAGGGTCGTGTCCCTAGATGTTGTTGATATCGTCATAGTTCTTTGTTGGAATTGTTGGTATTGTTTTTGTTTCGGGTTGGCATATACGTATTTCAGTGATATATCTTTGTCCGTTTGTCGAATTTTCCTCCATTGTTTACAAATAATGTATACCAATATTATTATTATTAATAATATTATTTTAAAATTGGTAAAGATAAAAGATTTTAGTAAAGTCTCATTATAAGAATGGGGCGTTACGGGTTTGGTATCGAGCAAAGTTTACATTCTGTAGACTTGCTAATAGTAGATGATATGTGTTTGAAAGCTTTTGAATTTTGATTGAGGCGAGAGAATGTGTGGGTCATTACCGTTGCTCAACGTCGACTCTCAGGTAATTTATGTTTATGAAAAGTGTTTAATTGTTTTTCAAAGTTATGATGTGAGTATGCAATGAATTGAAATGAAAAGAAAGATTGTGTCGGGATAATGTTTGAAAGTTTTCGTATCAAAAGAAATGAGAAAAGTTAAGAAGTGTCCACAAGGGACAAAGTATATTGATTTGTTATGCTTGATACGAATTAAAGATTTATGCAGTTACCCGACACATTCTTTATAAAGTTATAGATGAAAGTTATATGAAGTGTTTCTTAACCACGAAAGTCGGTATTCAAGTTAAGAAAAATGTGTTATGCTATGAAAAAGAAAATAAAGCAATATTTTCATGCTATGAGAAAGAAGTCCTCGAAATATAACCTGTAGGTCTGAAAGTAAATGACTTGTATCTTTGATTTAGAAATTGAAGTATGCCACCAAGACGCAATCCTGGCCAAGAAAATGGGCCACAAAACCCAGATAATGGTGTAGATTTTGTTCAGTTTCTACAAACGCTGCAAGGGTTTATGCAGCAGCAAGCAAATCGAGGTGTGGGAGTGAATACCCAACCGAGAACTTATGAAAATATTGATCGGTTTAGAAGGATGGATCCACCAAAGTTTAAGGGATATGAAAGCCCGGAAAATGTTGAGGTGGATCCGAGTTCTCGAGCGGATTTTGAGTTGATGGGTTGCTCACGAAGAGCAAAAGTTTCATGTGCTATATACCGGTGGTTGAGGAAGCAAGTTATTGGTGGGAGTCGCATGTTCGAACAATGACCGCTGAACAACGTCAAGCTTTGACGTGGAATGATTTCAAGGATTTGATTAGGGATCGTTACTTCCCTCAATCATATAGACTGGAGAAAGAGACCGAATTTCTTAACTTAAAGCAGGGCAACATGACAGTGGTTGAATATGAAAGGAATTTTAATAGATTGTCTCGATTTGCACCGTATTTGGTTGATCTGAGATGAGAAGAAAGCTCGTCGTTTTGAACAAGGGTTGCGATCGAAATTCGAGGAATATTAGGCGGCTTGAAATTAGCAACTTATAGGAAGTAATTGAGCGAGCACAAGCGATTTCTAGTGGTCTGCGCAACTAGAAACCCGAGATGAAAGCGTGAATTTTATGGAAAAAGAAAAAGGGAGAATTCGGGAAAAATGGAAGTGAGCGGTCAGGCAAGAGATGGCAACAAATATCACGTTCTTCGATAGGTTCGGCAAACACTGCAACAAGCACTGACAAGCCTCTGTGCCCAAATTGCAAGAAACATCATAAAGGTGAATCTTTGGCTAGGAAAGAATGTGTGCTATTCTTGTGGAAAACCGGGGCATGTGTCATATAAGCGCCTAATAAGATGAGGAGCACGAAAAGAAAGTGCAAGTACCGAAAAGAAAGTGAAGCCCGAGTCTTTGCTATGACACAAGGAGAAGATAACTCTAAAGATGGAGCGAACACGATGTCGGTATTCTTCAAGTGTTCAATACTCCAAACTTTGGTCTTATTTGATTCTCGAGCTACACATTCCTTTATCTCTACAAAATTTTGTTCCAATCTTGAAATGCCTTGCTATGTTGATTGTGATGCACTAGAAGTTAGCATTCCTTCGGGAAAAACTATTATAACTTCTAGGATAATAAAAGCATAGTAATAGATTTAGAGGAAAGGAACTAGAAGTCGACCTTCATGTTATGACATGCGAGATTTTGATATAATCCTAGGAATGGATTGGATGGGTAAGAATCATGTAACACTCGGATGTCGTGAGCGGAAGTGGAGATTCAATGTCCTAGAGAGCCAAAATTTTGTTTTCATGGTGCAAGAACAAAGGCTCCATCCAAAATTATCGGTCTGATAAAAGCGATGAAAATGTTAAGAAAAAGTAATTGCTTTGGGTATTTAGTTACCATGGTGAAACACAATCGACAATAGTAAGATCACCAAGTACCGGTAGTAAGGAATATGTAGATGTGTTTCCGAGGAATTACCAGGATTCCACCAGACCGTCAAGTTGAATTTGATAGATCGGTACAGGGCAGCACCGATCTCAAAAGCACCATACCGAATGGCACGAGAGAATTGCAAGAACTCAAAGTTCAATTGCAAGACCTACTTAGAAAAGAATTTATTCGACCAAGTGTATCTCCTTGGGGTGCTCCGGTATTATTTGTGAAAAAGAAAGATGGAACCCTAAGAATGTGCGTGGATTACAGAGAACTGAATAGATTGACGATTAAGAATAAGTATCCATTGCCCAGGATCGAAGATTTATTTGATCAGCTTAAAGGTGCTAGTGTGTTCTCAAAGATTGACTTGAGATCGGGTTATCACCAACTAAAAATCAAAGAGAGTGACATTCCGAAAACAGCTTTTAGAACAAGATATGGTCATTTTGAATTCACTGTCGTACCTTTTGGTCTCTCGAATGCGCCAGGTGTCTTCATGGACTTAATGAACCGAGTTTTCTACTCAAATCTTGATCGGTTTGTTATTGTGTTCATTGACGATATTCTAGTGTATTCAAGGGATAAAAAGCAACATGCTGAACATCTCAGGACCGTATTGGAAATATTAAGAAAAGAAAAGTTGTATGCAAAATATCGAAATGTGAGTTTTGGTTGGAACAAGTTGCTTTTCTTGGACATGTGATTACTTGAGAGGAATAGAAGTAGATCCGTCAAAAGTTGAGCGATAAGCAATTGGAAAAGACCAACTAATGTGAATGAGGTCAGAAGTTTTCTTGGAATAGCAGGGTATTAACGAAGATTTATAGAAGGCTTCTCAAAGATTTCTGGTCCATAGACAAAGTTGACACGTAAAAATGAGAAGTTTCAATGGAATGAACATTGTGAGCAAAGTTTCCAAGAGCTAAAGCAACGCCTCATGTCAACTCTGTTCTAAGCGTGCTGATGGTACCGATGGTTTCATTATCTGCGGTGATGCTTCAAAGCGAGGACTTGGATGTGTGTTAATGCAACATGGAAATGTGATAGCTTATGCTTCAAGACAATTGAAACCACACGAGCGTAATTATCCGACACATGATCTTGAGCTTGCGGTGTGGTACATGCATTGAAGATTTGGCGACATTATCTTTATGGGAGCAAGTGTGACATTTACACCGACCATAAAGTTTGAAATATTTCTTCACGCAGAAGAGTTAAACCTTCGCAAAGAAGATGGTTAGAGTTGGTTAAAGACTATGACCGCACCATTCACTATCATCCGGAAAGGCAAACGAAGTTCTTGATGCATTGAGCCGAAAAAGTTACGTGGCAACGTTACTTACCAAACAAGAAGAAGCGATTAGAGAATTTGAAATTGAATTTGGAAGTGGTGACGCCACCAAACACCACGATAGGAATCATTTACGCACTTGTTGTTCGTCCGATAATTCAAGATCGAATTAGAGAGGCACAAAAGAATGATCCATTTTGTGCAAAATGAAGAAACGAGCGAGAAGAGGTACAATTCAAGGATTTGCTATCACGACCGATGGTACACTTGTCTTTAACGGAGATTGTGTGTGCGAATAATGAGGAATTGAGACAAGAACTACTTGAAGAAGCTCATAATACCCCATATTCCGTGCATCCGGAGGAACCAAAATGTACAAAGATTTGAAATCAATCTCTTGGTGGCGTAATATGAAGAAATCCATTGGAGAGTTTGTAGAAAAATGCATTACATGTCGTGGTGAAATTCGAACATCACGATCATGCGGATTACTAAATCCACTTGAGATTCCCGAGTGGAAATGGGAACACATTTCTATGGATTTTGTGGTTGGGTTACCGCGTACAGTTAGAGGTAATCACGTTATCTGGGTTATTATTGATAGATTGACAAAATCAGCTCACTTTCTTCCCATGAAGATGATAGCATGGATCGCTTAGCTCAACTCTATATTAATGAGATTATAAGGCTACATGGAGTGCGGTGTCCATTGTGTCCGATCGAGACACAAGATTTACTTCAATTTTGGAAAAGTCTCCATCGACTTTAGGCACTAAGTTAAATTTCGATCTGACTTACCATCCTCAATCGGATGGATGAGACAGAGGCGAACTATCCAAATTTTGGAAGATATGCTCCGTGCTTGCGTGTTAGATATGGGTGGAAGTTGGGAGAAGTATCTCACCGTTGGTGGAATTCGCTTATAATAATAGCTATCAAGCCACTATTGGAATGGCTCCATTTGAAGCAATTGTATGGAAGAAAATGTAGGTCATCAATTCATTGGGATGAAGTTGGAGAGAGCGGATTTTAGGGCTGAATTAATTGAAGAAAGCAGTTGGAGTTATCACAAAGATCGAGAAAGAATTAAGGCAGCCCAAGATCGCCGAAATCGTATCTTGACCAAAGGCGAAAGGATATACACTTGAGATTGGTGACAAGGTATTTTTAAAGATAGCTGATAAAAGGGTGATCGATTTGGCAAGAAAGGAAATTTGACCTCGTTATGTAGGGCCTTTTGAAATACTTGAAAGGATAGGAAATGTGGCATATCGATTAGCTTTACCTCCGAGACTTGGTGGCGTTCATGATGTGTTTCACGTGTCGATGCTTAGGAAATATATTTCAGATCCAGTCATGTTATATCTCATGAGAATTTCTGTGTTTCACCAAATCTAACATACGAAGAGTACCGATTGCTATTCTAGATAGAAAGGTGCATACTTTAAGAAATCGAGAGGTGTCTTTGGTGAAAATACAATGGAGTAGGCATGGACACGAGGAAGCCACATGGGAAAGAGAAGATGAACTTTGGTTCACTATCCCAACCTTAGAGATTTACTGTGTTAATTTAGGGCGAAATTATTTTAAGGGGTAGAATGTAATACCTAGAAATTTTCATAAAGTATGATATATATATATATATATATATATATATTTATATTTTAAGAATGAATTATTTTTCTTTAAATTGTGAACTAATGAAAATTTGAGTTTTGAGCGTTTTATGAGGTTGTTCGCCAAGAGCGAGGATGCATACTAGCGAAAATGTAAAGTTTGATATTATAAGTTTTAATGCTTTAGTAATTTATAATTATGATTTTTTTAATGAAAGTTTAATTTTATGCATTGGTCATTAATTCATGATATTACGTGATTTAGACATAAGAATCGATTAAAACGTTTACATGTTATGCATTAGAGTAATAAATTAAAAGAAAATAACAAATGGATATATATGTAAATATGAATATTTGATGCCTAATATGTGGTAATGTGTGAGAAGTGTAGAGAATTATAGAATTCTCTAGAATGGTGAATAATCACCATTAAAATAATTGAAAAATAAAAGAAAATTTGTGGATAATTTCTATAAATAGGCTACTATTCATCATTTTCATCATTTTCTTCCCCAATTTCGTGCTTCACACACTACACACACACTAAAATTTTTGAAAACTTCATGCTCCAAATTTCACGATCTAACAGTTAAATTTTCGATCGATCTTCAAATCGGGTATAATTCCATCCTTAGAACACATCTATGGTTTGAAATTTAGAAAATATGAACTTATGAACATGATGTATTTTCGGTCATTTTGTGAATTATGAAGAGGATGTCTTGTTGTTTGATGATTTCTTGATCTTATGTTAAGTTAATCGCCGATTTAATCGTTTAACGTTGAAATTTTGAACATATGTGCATTCTTTGGAATTTGGTAAATTTCAAAATTTTGGAGGTCTTTATCTTGAATTTATGTTGTTTATATGCTTGATATTTGTTCATATATGTGTTGTTGGATTGAAATAAATATGTTTTGAACAAGAAAAACGTTTGAAATCGAAGCCATTGAAAAACCCCTTTTTGGCCGAAAACCCTAGACCATGTAATGTTGGAATTTTGATTTTATTTAATCATTTTGACTTCATATTTGGATTCTATGGTATGATTAAAGCTTAAAATGATTTATTCGATTTTTCGCCGACGTATTCAAAATTTGGAAAATTTTAGTTTGACGTCAATTAGGGCTTTCAATGCTAAAGCTTTGATTTTGGATTTTGATGATTGATTTATGTTCTTTGATAATAGTTGAACATATATGGAGGCTCGTTTAAGATAAATGACGTCTTATGCGATTTTCACGTTGAACATACGTTAGGTTAAAAAGGGTATTGTTGATTTTGGTTAAGACTAGATAATTTGTACATGTTGATGAGTCTTATATACTTAATGGACATATGAAACTTAGTTAAGAGTAATGTTAAAGTGCTAGGTGGCGAACATCCGAAGCTCGAGGAAGGACAACCAAGCAAAGGCTAAAGAGTTTTGAAACGTACACGAGGTGGGGTTTACTTGATCCGTAAGCACGTTGTATGGTTATAATCATTGTTGTGTTTTGTGCATGCATGTGAGCTAGAATGTTAAAGAAGTACCCTCGAGGAGACCCACAAGGGGTCTAGTGTAGCGATCTACACTCGGGGAGGCCCTTGAGGGATCAATGTTAAAGAATTACCATCGGGAGGCCCGAGGGGCTAACCAACGCGATAAATGATGAGTACCGCAAGGGTAATAGCGCCAATGAGAAAATAATGAGTACCCGCAAGGTGGCATTAAAGAAGAGTTCATTATGTTGTGTGCATTACGCAATTGGTTATAATCGCTTGCGGTGTATTCCCCATCGAGTATGTTTACATGCTCAAACCCTATTTTCATATATATGTTTTTGAAGGCTGAGAAGTTGACGGTTGATCTTGTGGATTGAGCTCCACACATACATTCTCTCGGGATCATGTTTTATGTAAATATGTTTTAAACCATGCTAGTACTCAAATGTGTTGAGAACAAACTTAAATGGTTTTCGCTAAAACTATGTTTGATATACTATGATATTTAATAGATATGTATATATTTTGATGAGGGTTGTGTCCTAGATTTTGTTGATATCGTCATAGTTCTTTGTTGGAATTGTTGGTATTGTTTTTGTTTCGGGTTGGCATATCGTATTTCGGGGTATATCTTTGTCCGTTCATCGAATTTTCCTCCATTTGTTTACAAATAATGTATACCAATATTATTATTATTAATAATATTATTTTGAAATTGTTAAAGATAAAAATATTTTAGTAATTTCTCTGTTACAAGAATGGGGGCATTACATATAAGCATAGTATATAATTGTTAGAATTTTTGAAAACCAAATGCTAATTAAAATCGAAAAAGCCGAGAGCTTACAAGCTCATATGGTGACGATTTAAATTAGTTTGGTTGATATTATGATGTTACAATGTTATAATATAATGTTTAATCATGTTGTGATTTAATTAGAATTTTTAGAAATTGTTTGTTAATTATTGGGTAATTAAATCGAAATTACCTTGAGCATTATTGATTTATTGTGGAATGAATGTTAATGATGGACTATAGGTTATATTAATGATATATATTGATGTTGGGATATTATACTATGTGTATTAATATTTTGGGAATTTTTGGATAATTATTCCATATTATATGGAATTACCGAATTATATATATGTAAATATACGAATAAATGACAAACAATATCATATGGATTTTATAAATTCATATTATGGACCATAGTGTATAATAATACACTATATTAATTTAGAAAAAATTTCAAAAGTCATTTAGTAATTTTTAAATTAATTATCGAGATTTTCGATAATTAAAAAGGATTTTAAAATCCTTTTTAATTCAGTTTATTAATAAAATATATGTCTAATTATATTCTGGACATATTTGGAATTTATAAAATTTTATAAACATAGTTTACTATGTTTGAGACAAACTTTGGGTTATTAACGTTTTAAAATCAAAAATACGCGTTTTTAATTATTAAGAGGATTATTTAAATGCGAAGTCATTTATAAGTCCTTTGATTTACGTGATAATCAAGAAATGGGACTTTACGATTTTAATCGATCGAATTTTCGATTTATAAATAAAATGGTAAGAAATTACTATTAGAAAGTCAAAATTGTTGACTTTGTTGACCAGAGTTGACTTTGTTGACTTTAAAAGTCGAACGTACGATTATACGTTCGATAAATACGTCAATACACGTAAGATGTACTAATTGAGTATAATACCTCGTTAGTAAGAAAAGATTTCACAAATGAAATCCTTATATCGAAAAACGTGCTCATACGTTAAAACGTTTAAAAGCGGGCGTTAAGCGAAATAGTTGAGCGTATCTCGAGGCGAGAACAATTGATTAAATAACGTATTTGAAAGCATATCGAATTCATTGAGGAATTCAATTTACATCGATATAAAATATCGAAGTTATCTTAGCTTTTGAAAGTCTCGAAAGACTTGAGCGACGTACTAAAGCCTCGCTTTTTCGTAAAGGTGTGGATGCAAACGCGGCGACTGGATTCTGACGTACGAACAAACCTAGGACTCGATTTACAACGAACTATAGTCCAGGTGGGCTCCTTTTCTTACCTCACTAATGTGGGCTTCTTATCTTCAAAATGTGGGCCTTTTCTTACCCCACTAAGATGTGACTTTACTGTTATTCCAAAAATAAGTTTATTTACAGTACCTATTCTACAACTGTTGACAAATGTTTTACTATATTACCTGCCAAAAATATTCTGTTTTGTGTATGGATCCTATCTGTTATGCCCGGGTAGGGC
The DNA here is from genome assembly GCA_036937905.1 of Salvia rosmarinus. Taxonomy (NCBI): domain Eukaryota; kingdom Viridiplantae; phylum Streptophyta; class Magnoliopsida; order Lamiales; family Lamiaceae; genus Salvia; species Salvia rosmarinus. The sequence goes on from JAODLM010000434.1 coordinate 60,046, forward strand.
TGTGGCGATGGTTGGAACTATTTTATGACAGGTTATGTCATTTGGGTCGCGCCCAACCTTTTAAATGTCGGGTCCTGTGCCGGATGATAAATGCCTGGCTAGGATTGGCGTGAAGGTTGGAACTATTGCTATGTTAACATATGCCTGTGAGAGTGACTGTGTGCTGTACGGGATTACGGCCGGTCACGGCGTCGTAGATGGGAGGCCTCACTCGACGTTTAATTTTAATCTTGTTATGAATTGTTACTATGAGATACGGACCATACACACAAAAAAATGCTCGATCGAGCTATGTTTTCTAAGCGAAAATGATTTGGTAAGCCTGAGGCATTTTAACTAAAACCCTTGTGACTTACTTGATATTGGCAGCGTAATTCAAATATTATCAAATGTTTTCGGCATGAGTCCACTGAGTGCAATTTCTTGTACTTAGCCCTGCATGTTTGTTTTTAAATGTGCAGGTTGAGTTCTGATGGTGATGATGGAGGATGTGTTGAGGAGTCCAGTGTCCTTGACTGTTTATTTAGGATTTGGTTTTCGCCTTGAATACATATCATCATATATGTATTCACACACTTTCCGCTGCTAAACTCTGAACTCTTTTACATTATGCTTACTGTTTTGAACTATTGAGGTCCATCAGATCACCGTTTAATCTTTGGGTCTGATGGCCTAAACCTTTTGAATTATTGAGATATTATCTTATGCCATGTTATGCATGCTAGTTTATAACCAATGTGGACCCTTATCTTAGTCAATTTGTCCTATAATACTATTCCTAGTATTAGTCACCCTCTAGTCCGGGCTATCCGGAGTGGGGGCGTGACAGAGTGGTATCAGAGCATTGTTGCTCTTTGTAGACCCAAATTCCTTTTTATTTTAAGTCTAGGTCGAGTCACTGGACTTCTAGTAACCTACTGACTCCCCTCAACACTCCATCACATCGAGCTCAACCGGGAAAAAGGTAACTGCATTTCTTTCTCAAAACCATGAAATGGAAATTCTTACATGATGAGCAAGTTGAAAGAGCTTTTGAAAGATTTAGTTATTATGAAAATTTTTATGATGAAGATGAAAGTTGAGCAAGAAATTTTTTCCAAAATACCTTTAGTTGAACTAATGCAAGTACTCAAGTATTGAGATGAAAGTACATGGTGGTACTAGTTGAATGATCAACACGGGATGAATGAATTCATTTTTGATATGCATATGAGTTGATTATGATTGTTATGTTGAAATCGTATTTCCAAAATTTTCAAATGAGACCTTATTCCAACTTTCAAAATTTTGTTCATGATGAAACGATATGTTATCATGAGACGAACCTAGACTCTAAGGAGCATGCTCATTTATCGTGAAAGAACATAGAAGTATGAACTTTTTTCCTTACGAGAACAAAGAACGATAGGAAGAATGAAAGTGACGATATCCTTGAGCGCGGACAATGAAAGACGAGCGAGAAAGATGAACAAGGACGACCTCAACCTTGAAGATGAACGACGTCGACACTTCATCACCACTTCGGCATGAGTGAGCATCGACACAAATCATGACATGGACATCACTCACGGCTTCAGAATGTTCAGCCTCAACCAAAGGACATGAATATGGTAGGCGTATCACGTCGACATACGTCTCGATTTACATTTTAGGCACGATCGCGCAAATTTCCTGCACTGCGCAGTAAATTTGTTTTAGCTGTATCTCTTTCGTTAGGACTCCGAATTACGCATGGTTTTCACCTGCGTACTCCTAACGCACTGATATTCATTTGTTATGAAGAACAGAATCCCTAATTCTGTCTCCAGAATACGATAGAGTCCGTTGAACTCTAGTTCGAGTGTTTGGTATAAGATCAGGATCTCGTAGCGTATACTAAGATGTTATTGGTTTATATGTATACGTTTGGGTAAGACTAAGAAGGTAAGTTGTGGTATGTATTGTACATTATGATGTTGCCTACCTTATAGAATTGCTTGGCCCTTACCTAGTTGCTTCACGTTATGTTTAAGTTATCCTTGCCTGCTTTTGAGATGACGATAGTCGACTTATGTTAGTTTTGATCGTGACAGATGGAGGGGATGAGATACATTGCTCGAAGGAGGATTGGACCGCACCCGACCCCCGAGGAGGTAATGAGCATTTATCGCTCCAGCTGGATGTGTGCTGGAGAGGACTTGGGCGAGTTCCTGGCATACTATCTCCGCCTTTGGAGAGACGCCCGAGCCCACGGTGCTACTGGCTATGATGGCATCAGACGTCTCCTAGCCATACTCCCCTGTGATTGGGAGGACTATGCCCGGGAAGTGTCAGGGGATTACATCTACCGGGCGATGGGCAGCTATGACTTGGTGGGAGATTTGCCCAGATTCGTGAGTCGTCGACTTACGTGTACAACATTTGAGGCAGCACCGAGACGACCCTACCTCCTCCCCGAGAGTATACAGGCGGGATGAGTCGCCAGAGTGGCTATACGGAGGTTCCGGGCGGATTGACCCGGTCGTGCCTCCATTCCTTTTGATGAGGAAGGCACGCCCGCTTAGAGAGGCAACACGCCCAGAGCCTTGGGAGGCTGTGTTCCCGCCTCACCATTGGACACCCGTCGTCCACGGTACCACCTCCACCACCCATGGCCGCACCCGCATCCGCGATCGAGCATTTCCGTCGGATAGCACGGATGAGAGTGATAGACGATCGGATGGGTATAGCCCGATCCTCTATACCTACGATCCGATCCGTCACGACTATGAGCCGTCTGGCGATGGCGACTTTAACCCCATGAGAGACATACCGATGGTGGAAGGCGATGGAGCGGGACCATCGAGGACTACCCGCATGGACATTTCGGCGGTGAGGGCGACTCGGAGGAAGAGGAAGATCCCGAGGAGGACGGACAGTGGGAGGACGCATCATGTAGACCACGATGAAGCTTAAGGAGATTTTTTTTGTGTTTAAGCTTCATTGTTTTCCTTTTCCTATGTTTAAATTTTGTGATGGATTTAGAAACCTTAACTTTTGGAAGGCCGTGTAGGCTGGGATTTAGAAACCTTAAATTTTTGTGATGGATTTAGAAACCTTAACAGTTGGTATTGAACATCCTGCCTATGGCAAAAATCTTTTTGGATATAAATATACATGACCCTGATAGGGCTTTTGCGGCAAATTATGTTTGTTAAGAGTGATATATTTTGTTTAGAATCGTTTTACAATAAGGCCATAATAGTGTTGGTGTATGTTGGGTTGTGAAAAGAATAAGTGCCTAATGATTACTTGTTTTCTATAGCGACATGCCTCCGAAGAAATCCGGGCAGAACCCGAGGTCGAGGTCGGGGAAGGCCGAGAGGAAGGGGTAGAATCCCTGAGCAAGAAGCTGAGGACATTCCCCAACCACCCCCTCCACCTCAACCCGATCGCAGGATCGAAGAACTATTTCTAAGACAGAACCCTCCTGTCTTTAACGGGAAAGGCAACCCGGAAGAAGCCGAGCAATGGTTAGAGCCATTGAGCGGTTTTATTTTCTTAAGATGCACGGCACGGAAAGGTCGTCGTGTGTTACCTTCGGTGATAGGACGGTGACTTACGGTGGGAGGCGGAAAGAAGACCTTCTTCTTGAGCATCTGGAGGAGTTCTCATGGGAGGACTTGAGAGGAGCTGTATGAGAAGTACATCCCCAAAAGCTATAAGAGGAAGAAGGCGAGAATTTTTCCGCTAAAACAAGAAAGGATATGCATGACCGACTATGATCGCGCTTCTGCGAGATGTCGAGATATGCACCGAGGCGGTGGACACCGACTTGAAAATATCGGAAAAGTTCGGTCGGGGCTAAGAATGGAATCGCATGTCTCTTGCCAGACCATGGAGACCTATCTTACATCTGAAGCTCTCGCACGAGCTTTAAATATTGAGTGGCAATGTCCGAGAATAAGTCGGTGTCGTCTCGGACACACAATCGTTGGACGAGAGGAAAAAGAAATGGGAACCCAACGCGGGAATAACAACCGCGGGAGCTACGGGAGACCACAAGAGTCCTGGCGTGGAAAGCGTGTGCACAGGAGGAAACTGAAAGAGGTATGCTCCACGCAAGGGACGCAGGCAGTTGAGGGCACCTCAATGCCCTAGATGCCATAGAGCACACAAGGGGTGTGGGCGGCAAACGTGGTGGTCGTTACAAGTGCGGGGCAAGCGGGCATTACGCCAACAATTGCCCAGTGTCACGTTCGGATATAAGGCCGAACCAACCGGGCAATGCTCAGCCATTAAGGGCTATACAGCTTCAACCCCAGCCGCCACAACAGTTCCAGCCCCAACCCCAGCAACTCCAGTGGCAACAACCCCAGCAGGTGGTGCAGCAACCACAATGGCAGCAGCCGCAACAACAACCCCCGCAACCGCAGTGGCAGCCACCGCCTCAACAACAGGCGGCAACCACCGACGACAACGCCAAGCGGCGAAGAACAGGCGAGCAACGGCCGCCGAATCAACAAGGACCAGCGCCCCGTCGGCCCTCGGCCGGCAGGCTAGAGCCTCCGCCTTGTATAGGAGGCAGAACGAACAAAACCAGGGAAACTTGGCAGGTATGGGAGTTCTACTCAACCTACCGTTATAGTATTGTTCGTCGGGTGCTTCGCATTCTTTATTGCAAAATCATGCGAGAAATCTTGGGCCTTAGGTGCGAAAGGTCAAGCGAGGATATGAGAATCTCATCGCCTATAGGAGGGATTATGGCGTTACACACTTTTGCTCGAACCTAGAGTTGACATTAGGATCACTTAAGGTTCTGGCTGACAATCTAAACATAATACCCATGGACGATGTAGATTTAATCCTAGGAATGGACTGGTTAGCTAAGAACCATTCCACGATTCTATGTAAGGAAAGGAAAATTTCATTTCACTTTCCGGACAAGAAGCTACGCATTTCCGCAGGATCGGCATGGGAGAAGGATCCGATTGTATCGCACTACGTGTGAGGAGGATGATGAACGAGAAAGGATGCCATGCATTCCTTGTTTATTTGAACGAAGAGATAATAAACCCAAGGCGGGTAGAAGACATTGAAGTTGTCCAAGAATTTTGGACGTGTTCCGAGAATCTACCAGGGACCGCCTCACGATAGACAACTAGAGTTTACCATCGACTTGGAGCCGGATCAGCCCGGTGAAAGCGCCCTATAGGATGGCCCCAAAGGAACTAGAAGAGCTGAAAATCCAAATCCAAGAGCTTTTGAATCTAGGATTCATTAGGCCGAGTGTTTCACCTTGGGGAGCGCCTGTTTTGTTTGTTAAGAAAAAGGATGGTTCTTTGAGGATGTGCATCGATTATAGAGAACTAAATAAGATGTCCTAAAGAACAAATACCCTTTACCCAGAATTGATGACCTGTTTGATCAATTACGAGGAGCGGGTGTATTCTCAAAAATTGATCTTAAGTCAGGATACCATCAGCTGAAAATACGGTCTGAGGATGTACCTAAGACTGCATTCCGAACCAGATATGGCCACTATGAGTTCATAGTTATGCCATTCGGATTAACCAATACACCAGCCGTATTTATGGACCTCATGAACAGAGTATTTCATCCATTTCTGGATAAATTTGTTTTGGTCTTCATAGATGATGATATCCTTATTTATTCAAAGAATGAAGAGGATCATAGGGAACATCTAAGAACGGTTTTGCAAACCTTGAGAGACGAAAGACTCTTTGCTAAGTTTAGCAAATGTGAGTTTTGGTGAAGGAAGTTATGTTCCTTGGACACATCGTGTCTGTGAAGGTATAAAAGTAGATCCGACAAGGTAGAGGCCGTGCGGGAATGGAAATCACCAAAGACTCAAAGACGAGATTAGAAGTTTCCTAGGATTAGCTGGTTACTATAGGAGATTCATGAAGGATTCTCCAAAATTGCAAGGCCAATAACCCTTGACTACTTGGAAAGGAATCAAGTTCAATTGGATGATGAATGCGAGACGAAGTTCCAAATACTCAAGGAAAAATTGACGATGCACAGCTTCTAGCGCTCCCGAGCGGACAAAGGGTATGTAGTCTATCTGACGCATCTAAGGCGGATCGGGTTGTGTCTTAATGCAAGAAGGAAAAGTGATAGCTTATGCATCCCGACAACTCGGACCCACGAAGTGAACTACCCCACCCACGATTTGGAATTAGCGGTGTAGTTCATGCCTTGAAAATTTGGAGACACCATCTCTATGGTGTGAGATGTGAGATCTTCACGGATCATAAAAGTTTGAAGTATTTCTTGAACAACGAGATTTGAATATGAGACAAAGAAGATGGCTTGAATTAGTGAAGATTACGATTGTGGTATTAACTATCACCGGGCAAAGCGAATGTAGTAGCCGCCTTGAGTCGTAAGAACCATACAAGTTAGGATGTCTCTTTGTTCAAGAGGAAAACTCGTTGAAGAGTTTGGAAGAATGAGGATTGAACTAGTGGAACCACGAGACAATTGTGTCAGATCGCTACACTCACACTGGCATCGACCTAAGAAAAGAATTGTCGAGAGACGAAGGATGGAGGAAAGTTAGAAAAGATCGGACAAAGGATAAGGTCTGAAGGTTTAAGAATTTCAAGGCGCGAGACAACGCCTTATTGTTTGAAGATAGGATATCGTCACGACGACGCAGAGCTTCGTAATGAAATCTGAGTGAGGCTCACGATACACCCTACACCGCCCACCCAGCGGTACTAAAATGTACCAAGACCAAGGAAAGTTTTGGTGGGAAGGCATGAAGCGAGACATAGCATCTTCGTAGAACGCTGTCTTGTTTGCCAGCAGTGAAGGCGTTACATCAACGACCTTACGGAAAGTTGCAACCATTGGAAATCCCTGAGTGGAAATGGGACGATATAACAATGGATTTCGTTACAAGCTTACCCAAGTCGAGAAGAGGAAACACAGCCATATGGGTAATTGTGGATAGACTTACCAAGAGTGCTCACTTTCTACCTATTCACAGCACTTATGGATCGATAAATTGGCTCGGTATGACGTTAAGGAAATTATACGATTACATGGAGTGCCAAAATCTATTACCTCTGACCGAGACTCCAAATTCACATCCGGATTCTGGATTAGTTTGCAAAGAGAATTGGGTACTAAACTCAATTTCAGTACGGCATTTCATCCACAAACCGATGGGCATTCGGAAAGAACGATCCAAACGCTAGAGGATATGCTTATAACAGTAATATTGGATGGAGGTGCAAAATGGGAAGACATTTTACCTCTGATTGAGTTTGCCTACAACAATAGCTACCAAGCGACGATCGGCATGGCCCCATACGAAGCCTTGTATGGCAAAAAGTGTAGATCACCGCTTTATTGGGATGAAGTCGGTGAGAGGAAAGTTATAGGGCCTAATGCAGTGAACGAGATGATCGAGATTGTCCGACAAATTAGGATGAGAATCAAAGAGGCTCAAGATAGGCAAAAATCTTACGCTGATACGCGTAGATCCGAACTACGATTTGAAAATGGAGACAAGGTGTTTCTTAAGGTCTCTCCATCAAAAGGGATCGTCAGATTCGGACTAAAAGGGAAGTTGAGACCCCGCTTTATAGGACCATATGAGATCCTAGAGAGGATAGGTCCAGTAGCTTATAGGTTGGCTCTTCCGCCAAACCTAGGGAATGTGCATAATGTTTTTCACGTGTCGCAATTGCGAAAATACGTTCAAGATCCTAAACACGTGATCCACCATGACGACGTGATTCTCAAACCCGACATGAGCTACGAAGAGGAACCAACGGCGATCCTCGACTATAAAGTCCAACAGCTACGGAGCAAGTCAATTCCGTTAGTCAAAGTGCTGTGGAGACACCACGGACAAGAAGAAGCCACGTGGGAGCTTGAGGAAGCGATGAAAGAACGATACCCCGATTTGTTTTTATAGAGGTATGCAAATTCCGGGACGGAATTTCTTTTAAGGGGGGTGGAATGTAATATTCCAAAGAAACGAACGTACGATTACGGTATCTTAAACCCGTGAATTAGGGTTTTGTCGAATGTTATTCTTATAACATCGAATAATTGTGTTTCGATTCAGTATCGTTATAACGAATTCCTTTTTATATTTCACTAAGGATTGTGAATTAAAGGATTAAAATATTATGAAATGATTCGTCAATATATTTTAACGTCGATCGCGTATCGAACGTCTGTATTTTATGGAAATTTCTGAGCTGTAAAGCTTGAAATTAATTTCAATCTTAATTCCTTTGTTAAAAGGAATATATTTATTAAGTAAATACGAGCTTACTACGACCATTTTGAGATGAGTCGATTTTGAGCGTTTAAGGCGTTTTGAACGTCAACGTCTAGAGACGTTTCGAAAAATGAGTTTAATGCTCAGGAAATTATAATAATTAATTTCCTATTATTATTTTATATAATTACAGTATTTATTAATTATTAAAATCGAATCTTTAGCTATTAAAATTCGATATTTTGGAATTGATTTTTTCGAAAACCCTAAGTTTATAAACTATGGTTTTTCACATGAAATGATACCATTAAATTATCCTATGGTATCTAAACTATATGTTATAATATATATGAGTATTATTAAGCTATAGAATCAATTTTGGAGCATTAAAACTCGATATTGCATATATATAATTTTCGAAACCCAATTTTTATAATTAGGGTTTCGTATGCATGAATTAATGCAATTATTTTATCCTATGCTATTATATATTATCTAAATCATATATTATGATATATATATATGTATATTTTGATCGAATTGGGCATGAGTATCAATAATAGGTGTAATTTATAATTTTAATCCTATTTTCCTATTATTCTCGATAATTCTCGATTTAATTTTGATTATATGATCCTAAGTATTGATGATTTAATTATTTTAGCCTTTTCAGCCTACTTTATCTTTTACATACCATAATTATGATCATAAAGGAGGGTATTATATATATAATGTATTAAGGAGTAAAATAAAAATCATCCCACCTATTTGTGAGCTACTTATTAAGACCAAGTACGATTCCGGCCATTTTCATGAGAGCTACATATATGTATGTTCATATGTTTTAAATGTTCTTATGGATGAGCTATATGTTTATATGTTGTTATTGATGTTTATATTGTTTAAAACATGAGAATATATGCTTGGATAATCATATGGTGTTATATGTGAAATGTATGAATGGATCTAGCATGTACATGAGTTTGAACCCTAGCTCATTGAAAATAATTTTGAAAATTATTTAAAATGTTCATAGGATGACCGATTGCTCTATATTTATTTTGATGATGGGTTATTGATCTATGATATGTTTAGAGTCCATGGTTTTGATTTGAAAATTTTTGAGAACCCTAGCCATTTTTCCAAAAGGATGAGAGCAATGTGTATATGAATGTTGGTGTATGATTTTTATTTTAATCATACAATGGTATGTTAATACTTTAGTATATTGTTTATGTATTGTATGATTTTGTTGGAATTTTGGAAATCAAATACTAAATTGAATCGAAAAACCAAGAGCTATTGCTCAACAAGGTGATGATTTAATTTGGTTTTGATGAATGTTTTAATGTTATAATGTTGTATTATAATGTATAAACATAGTGTATAATTATTAGAATTTTTGGAAATCAAATACCTAATTTAAATCAAAAAAACCGAGAGCACTATGTGCATAAGGTGATGATTTAATTGGTTTTGATGATTAAATGATGTTATATTGTTATACTATAGTATATAAGCATAGTATATAATTGTTAAATTTTGAAAACAAATGCTAATTAAAATCGAAAAAGCCGAGAGCTTACAAGCTCATATGGTGACGATTTAAATTAGTTTGGTTGATATTATGATGTTATAATGTTATAATATAATGTTTAATCATGTTGTGATTTAATTAGAATTTTTAGAAATTGTTTGTTAATTATTGGGTAATTAAATCGAAATTACCGTGAGCATTATTGATTTATTGTGGAATGAATGTTTATGTAATATTCCAAAGAAACGAACGTACGATTACGGTATTCTAAACCCGTAATTAGTGTTTTGCCGTATATAATTTTTGACGACATCGAATATTGTGATTTCGATACGATATCGCTATCGCGAATTCTTTTTATAATTCACTAAGGATTGTGAATTACGGAAATGAAATTTATGAAATGATACGACAGTATTATTTTAACGTCGAACGCAGATCGAGCGTCGACTTTTATGGAAATCTCTAATTGTAAAGCTTGGAATTTATTTCATCTTAATTCCTTGTTAAAAGGAATATATTTATAAAGTAATCACGAGCTTACTACGACCATTTTGAGATGAGTCGATTTTGAGCGTTTTGAGACGTTTTGAGCGTCAACGTCTGAGGCGTTTTGTAAAATGAGTTTAATGCTCGGGAAATTATAATAATTAATTTCCTATTATTATTTTATATAATTTCAGTATTATTAATTATTAAAATCGAATTTTCAGTTATTAAATTCGATATTTTGGTATTGAAATTTTCGAAAACCCTAAGTTTATAAACTTTGGTTTTTCACATGAAATGACACCATTAAATTATCATATGGTATCTAAACTATATGTTATGATATATATGAGTATTATTAAGCTATGAAAACAGTTTTTGGAACATTAAAACTCGATAGCTTATATTTATAATTTTCGAAACCTAATTCTTGAAATTAGGGTTTCATATGCATGAATTAATGCTATAATTTTATCCTATGCTATTATTTAATATCCAAATCATATATTATGATATATATATGTATATTTTGAACGAAAATGACATGAGTATCAATAATAGGTGTGATTTACATTTTATCCTATTTTTCCTAATTCCAATCGGTATTTTCGAAAATATGCAATATGTTGGATTTAATTATTTTAATGACTTGTATTATACATCTATGATCATGTATGATATATATATCTTGTATTAAGGATTAAATGAAATTAAACCACCCCTAAACACCCCTAAAACCGCCGGCTGCACCCCTTTAAACAAGGCATGGGATTCACTTTTATTTGGACCAATGCATGGACACCTTTAACACTAGCCTAATGATCACTACACTCCTCATCATTGGGCTGCAACTCTCCCCATTGGGGATGAGTGTGGGTGCCGTGTAAATTGGGGGAGAGGCTATAGGAAGGGCTCTTCACTTCCTTCCCTCATTATACACTCTCACACATATTGTGACAGCCCGCCTTTCCAAAGTACGGATTAGACGGGACTGTCATTAACTAAGCAGGGATTAAGAACATAATGACCAACAAACCTTCAAGACGTCAAACTTTTATAGATAAACACACAACGGTTTCATACAAACTAGACCAACAGACCATTAACAAAAGGATTCAACTGATCTGGAGGTAACGTAAGTAATATCCAAAAATATAATAAAGTGTTTTGAGCAGTGAAAGCATGTGAATGCATATATGACGATATCATCAGGTGAACTATTAACGACAAAAACTCCGATCGCTCAACACTTGTCCATCCTATCGCACTCAACTCGCATTTAAAACAAACATGCGGGGCTAAGTACAAGATTGCACTTAGTGGACTCATGCCAAAATCATTTCATAACATTACACTGCCCATAAGCATAACACGAGGATTTTAGTTGAAATAACTCGTGAATACCAAAATACTTTATCATTTCTCAAAAGATTAGCCTGCGCAGGCATTTTTCCGTTACGTATGATCCATATCATCCACATAATAATTCATAACTCATCTCATAACCGATCTCACGTCGTAGAAGTAGGCTCCTCCCTGCACGCCGTGACCGCCGAAGATGTTGCTAACGGCTCCCAATCACATAGTCGTGATTCTTCATCGTCGACTAGGATCCATGACCGGCCGATGATGTTGCTAACGGCTCACAGTCACAAAAACTGGTGTACACGTTAATCTTAGCCAGGAATTCTGCCTCTGACTTAAGATCCGATATCGATTTAAAAATAAATTGGGAGCGACCCAATAACTGATTCACATACATCGTTGGCTCGCCCAACAACATGATAGGATCCATACGTTAAAACATAAATATTTTGGGCATGTAATTGAATAACAGTTCATAATCATTTCAACCGAAGCTTGTAAATAAATACTTTTCAAGAAAGTATAAATAAAAGGGTTTTCGAGTAAAGCCCACCTCGATATCGTAGGTCTCTTAACTATGGTCCTTTCCTCACGCCAACGCCCGCCCACGTATCACCTTAACGTAGAATTATTTTTAGATGCGCCGGTCACGTTCGATAGAGACGAACATAGTCTATAACGTTCTACGATCAAATAAGGCTAACGTCGGACTTAATTTGACGTTTCTTAATCGATTGATGTCGATTATGAAATTTCTTAACTTATAAAGATTTTCTATCTTTTTAGTATATAATGATGCGTTTTAATGTACTTACGTAACGTAAGTAGCATTGTTACTAAACGTACTACGTCACATTGATCACGTATTATCGAATTGCGTGCCCGTTGACCTTGGTCAACGATTTTGGTCAACTATTTTGACCAAGTCAACCAAAAGTCAACAATTTTGACTTTGGTCAACGAAAAGTCGACATTTGACTTTCTAAGCCTACATGTGTAATTTTATCATTTCATGTACAATCCTTGTTCTAAAAATTCCCCAAAAATCATAATATGTCTAAAACATTATTTTAGATCATATTATGTAATTATAATTGATAAAATAAATTTACATCATTAATGCACTAAACCTAACATTTTCGGTCATTATAGAATAAATAGCTTAGGTTTGTGCATAAATTCTTATAAATTCACATGTCACACTATTTTATCATGTGATTAATAATATGTAATTACCTTAGTCAAATAAAATTTATACACCTTAGTATTATAACCTATAGTTTTCGGTACTTCACAATTAACCCATCAAATGATTTTTAAAAATTCCAATAAAATCATATCTTGATTAATCACCCTCAATTATGCTTACTACAACATAATTGTTATTTATTATGACTTATTGAATAAAATTTACCTAAGTCATACTTGAAAATTTCAACTTAGGTCCAAATAATATTTATAGATTTCAATAAATTCCCACAACCATATATTATGAATCTACACACTTGATATGCTATTATAATACTTAAACATGAATTATATCACAACACTTTATCATATATATATATTTTCGGTATTAATAAATATATAAGCTATAGTTTTCCAAAAATTCTAAATAAATTCATATAAGCATAATTAATACTATAGATTATGATTCCATGCTCAAATCAACATTTAAAAATCAAAATCATCAACATATGTAGCTCCCAAGTTTTCGGTCCATATGAATAATTTGATAGCATGTTTAATTTCATGATATAATTAATATACATGCTCAATAACATAGTATAAACATGATATCTAAACATTTTAGCATATGATTCATAATTTTCGAAAATCATATATATAAACTAAGATCATAACATAAATTCTAACGGACGAAATTCGAAAATTCTAGTACGTAATCGAAGCTCGTAAAATTTCTAACCTTTTAATCGGTACGGATTTAATTGTTGAAGGCTTATATGATCTAGGTTTGGGATGGAAATTGAAGAACACTCTCCTTTCCTTCTCTCTTAGGTTTCGAAATTAAGGGTGTGTAAATGGGAGAATGGAGAGAATATGTTATATTTATAGATGTTAGCAACTTGTAGCTTAATTATTACATGAAAATATCAACTATACACTTGCTAATTAAAGTCAAAAAAATCGGCACCTCCATAAGCTACAAGACAAGAATTTTGGTTCTTATCATATACAACTCATCATATGCTTTATCCTTTAATTAATACATTGCATGATATTTTAATTAAATTCAACACATAGTAGGCTACAAGGTGTGTGTGTGTGTCGCCATTTATATATATATACTAGGATTGATTTTATTTGTTTAATTACTATATTATATATTTTATTATGTTATATAATATTTAATTAATAGTTTATGGCATATTTATCAAGTAATAAAATGATTTAATCACTTAATGTCACACTTGTGACATTCTCGCCACTTCCACACTTTAGGCTAGGTTTTTATTTAATTTTTTTATATTATATACTACATTATTAACATATTATAATTATAGTATAAAGTTGCTTTTGAAAAGTCAAAAATTTCAACTACACATGTGTCTCTAATATAAGGTATGAAACTAAGAATTTTTCATCCATTTTTTTCAAAGTTTTCGGCTCCTACAATAAATGAGCCATGGATGATTTGTTTTATTAGGTAATTAATGTTACTTTACACCTAATACAAGATAGGATACAACTCATAACATCTCATTAATTATAAGATGATATTTATACAAAAATTATACTAAAATCCTTCAAATTTTCGTCCCATATGTGCAAGTGTGTTCTCACACTTGTGCAACTTGTATTACACCACATTTGGTCCTTAATGACATCATAATAATATAATAATTATCATATATCATTAATTAGATAAGAATAAAAATTAAATTACACTTAGGAAACCCTAATTTTCGAAAATTGCTAAGGTATTCCCAAACATTTTATTTCTTTGTATAAAATAGCCACTACACATTTATATGACATATTATATGCCTTAGATAATAAATTTAATCATGGAAAAGTATTTAAAATAATTTAGGACTTAAAAACCCTAATTTAAATACTTAGGGTTTTCGAAACCCATAAATAAGGTACATTGTATTTTTAAGTTTTCTAGCATTATTTAATGATAAATAATGCCCTTATATAATAATATAAATATAGGAATTTGAATTTTATAATTCCGAGATCATATGCTAAAGTTATCGCGTTATCTCTAAACGTAGACGTTTGAAACGTCTCTAAATTCTCATAGCTTAATTATCTCTAAAATGTTCAAAATAAAGTTTGTTACAACTTTATTTATCCCTATAATAATAGGAATTTCGAAATTAAGCTAAACTGCTTAATAATACCGTAAGACGTAAGCGTCGAATTTATTCAACGTTGAAAATTACGTTCGAAGGAATATTGAAAATTATATTCCTTAATTCACTAAGACTCAGTGAATCTCATACAGAAATTATCCAATTATGCTTGGTCAAAGTCAAGAGTTGACTAATTAAGATTTTAATTATTGAATTAATAATGCTAATTACGTAATTAATTAACGTAATCTAGGATTAAAATTACGGGATATTACACATATCAAACACTCTCCATTTTTCTCTCCAAAAACCTGCAACAGCCGAGCCTCCCTCTCCATTTTTCGAAAGCTTTCTTCTTCTTCTTTCTTCTCTATTTCCTCTCCCAACTAGCTACTATATTGTTTCTTGTGAATCCTATATCATTCCAAGGTAAACATGGACCTTAAGTACCGATTATACCTTCATTTATCCCAAAACAATCGAGCATGCTCTTGTGTATATATATGTATGTTCGAATGTTCTATATATGTATACATATGTGTTTTAATGTTCTTGAGCATGAGATATATTGTTCTTGATGATTTTTATTTCCAAACATGTGAATATGTGTTAGAATAAACATATGGTGTTGTTTATTAAATTTTTGAATGGATCTAACTTGTTTATGAAATTTTCGAACCATAGATCTTGTTTAAAATTGTAATATCCCGTAGAATTAGATGCCTAATTACGGTTTTTGAAACCAGTAAATTAGGAATTACCGTGACGATTCAATCAAGAAGATAGCGAATAATGGTTTCATTATTTATTCTGAAGGCAATTCTATTTTATATTCAACGAGAATTGTGAATTTAGAAATAGAAGTTTATAAAGCATATCGACAAGATTATTTTAACGCCGATTACACATCATATGTCAAGATTTTGTGAAATTTTGGAGGCGAAGATTGGAATTAATTTTCATATTAATTCCTATGTTACTAGAATATTAATTATAAAGTAAGTTCAAACTTCATGCGACCATT
Organism: Salvia rosmarinus; assembly: GCA_036937905.1. Lineage (NCBI taxonomy): Eukaryota > Viridiplantae > Streptophyta > Magnoliopsida > Lamiales > Lamiaceae > Salvia > Salvia rosmarinus. The sequence goes on from JAODLM010000434.1 coordinate 76,008, forward strand.
TTGAGATGAGTCGATTATGATCATTTTGAGACGTTTTGAGCGTTAACGCCTAGAGATGTTTTGAGAGATGAGTTCAATGATCCGGAAATTATCCCAATTAATTTCCAATCATTAATTTATATAATCAGTAATATTAAATATTAAAATCAATTTTGAGTTATTAAAACTCGATATTTATGAAATGGGTTTGAAAACCCTAATTATACAAATTAGGGTTTCGTCACGGTAATGATACCATTAAATTATCCTATGGTATCTAAACTATATGTTATGATATATATGGATATTATTAAGCATTAAAATTAATTTTGAGCATTAAAACTCGGTATTGTGTATTTAATAATTTGAAACCCTACATTTCAAATTAGGGTTTTGTGTGCATGAAATGTGCTATTATTTTATCCTATTTTCCTATTATTCTCGAAAATTTCAAATATATGCCTAAGAGGTGATTTAATTATTTTATGACTTGTATTTTATACCTATGATCATATATGATATATATATGGTATTAATGTACAAAATAAAATAATCCTACCTATTGGACCCCTAAACATCATGGATTGACAAGGCATGCTTGTCACCTCTTTAAACACCCAATGCATGAAGAGCTCCTTTACACTCCTCAATCATCATCTCCTACTCCCAAAAATTTGCCTACCTATTTGGACACCTACATAGCCATAGGCCATCATGAGATGGCATGGCATGATGGTCACCTCCTTAACACCCAATGCGTGGAAAGCCTTTCTAGCTTACACTAATCATCACCACACTCTACACACTCAACCATGATTCCTATTGTGTGTGTGTGTGCCTAAGAGAGAGAGAGATACATGGGAGAAACTCTTCCCATACACTTCATTTCACTCATAATACATTTTCTCCTCTCTCCCCAAAATTTTCAGACCTCTCTCTCCTTTCTCTCTCTTCTTCTCCTACACCATTTCCACCATGGAAGAGAGCTCAAGCTCCATCTCTCTCATTCATCTTCAAATTCGTGACTAAGGTATAACTATCTCCTATGACTCTTAGACATGATTAAATCATACTTGCATGGTTAGATTGATGATCTTGGTGGTGATTTGGGGTGATAGATTCACCATTTTAGTGGTTATATGAAATGCATACAAAAGAATAAGCTTAAAACTGAAAACTGGAAGTATGTTACGAAACAGTAACTTCATAAAATTATTTGACTAAGTTACAGTGGTCCGATGAATGTGAAATTTTACTATGTTGAAATTAAACATGTCTATTACGTCTCTGTAAAATTTCAAGTCAATACAACTTGATTTTCTATTTTAATTCTATTGTTCAAAAACACTGCACAAATCTGTAAATTTCGGTGTTCATCACCCACGGTCCGTGGCTTTCGTTTCGAGTTTGGCTAATGGTAAAACTCTAAAATTGGCATAAACATAAATTAGCATGTCTAGAAGATCTATGTAAATTTTCAGAATTTTCTAAATTTTTTACTATTTATTCCAGATTTTCAAACGAACTGCACAAAACTGTCACTGTAGTGATAGCTTGTAGTAAAATATTTTATCTCCCAATATATTTTGAATCATTGAGTAAGGCTTTTCTGGATTAAACTAGACTTAAGTGGCTTTTCAATATGATTGGTTGCATTCCTATATGTCACATCCCCTAAATCCTGAGTAGGATTTAGAAGGATTGTAACTCTAAACAGGTATAATTAAACAGGGGAATTCTCCTTAACAAAAGCCGAAATTCATATGACAAGCATGTTCTTGGACTTTAGTACATAACTTAAGTTCTTGCAGCGGAAAACATGTGATATGTACATATGACGATGTACTATCAAGGTATAAACTTTTCAGCGACAATATTCCTATTGCTCAACACTGCTCCATCCATCATCCGCTCAACTCCGCATTTAACATATTCACGAAATATTCCAACTACGTTTATTTTACTCATTCTAACCATATTATCTACATATGAGTCTCATATTATCATAGGGTTACGTGTCTCGAGTGACCTTCGCGAGTCGTACCTTCGCTTAGAAACTTGTCTATTTCTCGTCGTTTTACCTCGTATATCCGACGATCTTTCTCTTTCAAAGAGTCGGGGTCACATCGCCCCTGTTTCTTCTTCAATACCGAAGTTGGTGTTACTTTTATCGAAAGTAAGGTCGAGTTGGTAGTGGTAATACTCCTAATCCTTGAGGCGATAAGATCCATCCTTTTGCCTTCTCGCCTCTTATTGGTACCATTGACGCGGGGCGTGGGGTGGCATTTGGAACATTAGGGTACAACATTCATCACGTCGTGCGGTGTAAATTGCGGGGACTAGGACGAGTGCTTATAGGTGCCGTTCCATACGCATCATGAGTATACTTGAGCTCGCTGACAAATCGTAAGTCCGCCTGGACTTTGGAATTTGTATCATGGAGAAAATATTCTTTTGACACATCCTTTTGCAAAACCCCGCTAATCTGTTGGCAAACGACCGATAAGTCGTTGGATACCATCCTCATTTGTCACTCTAAAATTTCGAGACGCCCATCTAGAGGTGTAAAATTTTCTCTAAAACTGTTGTAAATCCATGCCTAGCTCATAATAAAAGAGCCGATACGCTCGTGTGAGTTATCAATTGTAGGCCTTGGGGTTACTCTCTAACCCGTTAAACACCCTTTTTCCCGCCATTTGTATGCGGATATTTTAGATAAGTTCGACTTAATTTAAGCTATGGAGGAATCTTTAAACAAGAATGATCTCTTAAAGAATTATACACTTTAAGACGATATAACTTGTAGATAACTCATGACACTTATCTTAATACTCATTTTACGCCTACTCCTTCAACAGATGTATGCGCTCTACATCCATTCGCATATCACGGATAGTGGGTACCAATATCCTATCGCAGAAACCTTTTATCGAAAAGATTAGGTCCGTGTCACTGATCACGTGAATGACAACCATTTTGAAGCTTCTTGACTCTAAAATTATATCTATGTTCCTCACGATATAGTGATCCAAATCATTGAGTAGAACTTTAGGCGATTCTAGGCTCGAATCTACGCTGAGCAACTCTTGTGATGGCCATGATTTTCAGATAGGTAAGGAGGTCTACATCTTGACGCGCTTACCCTAAATTGGGTTCTATCGCTTTGCTTGCGCGATGTCAAAAAGCGAAACACCTAAATTGAACAAAATCTTATAGGTATTCCGAGGAAATTTTCATACCTATCCTACCTTTTTGGGTTTTGTTTGTTCTTTTTCGGTAAGTATAGCTTTGGTTTACTGGTGTTCCGTTTATTCAAGTAAACATCTATTTCATATGTCATTGTCCTTTCCATTGGGACATTATGTTCCTTGCTATGGCCTTTCATTGCCTCATTCACCTCATACTTCTAGGTATCTCGTATCGTTATGCTTTTACCAATAGCATTTGTGGTTAGGTCTACATCAACCTATCCGTTGATATTGATATTTCGATAATTAAGTCTCACCGTAGAGATCGTCGTGTCTCTAGCACTATCATTCATTCCTAATCCAAGATGAATGACTCCATTCCTTTTCACTTCATCGATCTTAGGAATATATTTCATATATCCTTACTTTAACTCTTCTCAGGGAAATTTTATTTATCAAGTCATTCTCTTAGCTTATATTATGTCGGTGACTATCTTATAATCGATAGCTCATAGTTTCTTTAGTCATTTCCGACTTTTGTCCCTTTTTTCGACACGGTATTTGAAAGTAATCTTACTTTCGTTATAATTCGGTTCCCACTTCACGGACTAGAACCGCTATCATTGTCGTATGGCTTGGTAGGTCGTACATTCTGTACACCATAACTTAAATTCCAAGCATCTCTCTTCCATGTCTTCGCTTTGAAGATATTTTCTTCACACTTGATTTACATACTAGGCTATCCTCGCCATTCACACAATCTCAAAGTTTAACCAAGTTTTAATTTCTTGGAATCGATTATGCTTAAGCATAATCTCATTGACTGAGGTATAAGACGAGAGATCTATTTTTTTGAGACGCTATCATTTCCTTTATATATATATATTCACTGAAAGGAATATTTTGTATGCATCTTTATTCTTTAAACATGTCCAACCTACTAACGAGGTTTCAAGGACAACCAACTATCTTAAGGATAAGTTGTAATCTCTTGTTATAAAAGAGGAGTTCATATCCCACGGATATCATATACTTTTCTTGCTTTTACTCTTGCATTCAATGCTAAAGAGTATCTTATTCATAACTTGATTATCGTAATGATGTATGAAGGTATAACTTCATCGTTATCAATCTTTGTAAAGCCCATCAAGGGTCATCACATCCATGTGTATCATAGGAAAATATCTCATATCATCGAGATTTTCCTTACATCCCGATTTCTTGATGTCTATCATTTTATCGGTGCTCAAACATTTGGGTGATGGAATAAGTCAACCTATTTCATATCCGATGTTTATCTCTTCACTAATTAGTACTTAGGTGACAATGTAAGTCAACGTTCGTCATACTTGATGGTTTCAAGAGTCGAGAAAGAATTATCACGACTACTTAAAAAAAAAACGTTGTCTCACAAATTGAAATAACATCTTTTCAATGATTGATTCGATATGCTTTTTAGACCGAATAAATGGGGCTCTAGGGTCCGAAGACCGAATGACGACTCTCGAGATTTCTTTGGTCATATGGGCTGGCGGACCGTCATAAATATTTTCTCACCACGCTAGGATTTGGGTTCAAAAGGACACTTTATGAATTTTGGGTTGAAAATTTTCTTCGGAAGAAGTGAGAAACTCGAATGAATTCTCAATTGGAACTAGGTCATGAGTTAAACTCAACGACGATATTGGGTGATGAATATAATTTTGAAAGCTTATATACCCATAATAGGTCATCAACAAAGGTTCTTATGTACGTCGTGGCTCTACTTGTATTGTCGGCAATCTTACTTTCTTAGTAACATTCTAAGATTCGTATCGCACTATAACGTTCTTACTTTCAATAAATCATAGAGCTAGCTTCAACTGATCCTCGTGAATCTCGGAGTAGGAATCAGAATTTGGTCCTTCATAAGAAATGAAGTACGAGACATTAGGGGCACGTAGGCTAAAACCGACGTAAATCGGAGTTCACACGATCGAGAGCTAATCAAAACAAAATCACCGCGGCTGCGGGAAAAATTTACGCGCTCGCGCCGAGGTCATAAGCGATGCCGACGCCAAGGTCGTGCATGCCGCTACCGATGCCGCGGTAGTACAGAGAAATGCCGACGTCAAGTCGAGGTCGCACAATTTCGAGATAAATCCTTTTCTTTCGATACTCAAGATAGAATGAAGTTCTCAAATCCATCGTTACTCTTGATCTTGTAATAGGATAAGTTCTTACTTCTATGTTCTTTCGTAAAAAGTGATCATGCTTCTTAAAAGTCTACGTTCTGTTGAGCTAGCATGCTCATCATCATAAACAACTTTGAAGTTTGAAGTAAAACTTCAAATATTCATACGTAGCTCATTTATGCAAGATGTACTTCGTCGAATTTCACGAATTCAACATATCATTTTTGACAAATCAGTGTCCAATCTCAATCACTTTAAAGCATGAATAACATAACTTTGTTCATAATAATGAACCCTTATTGAATTTCAGGATTTCAAATATTTCATCTTTGGCATATCATGCCGAAACTTTCTCACATCATTGTCATCATCTCCCTTATATCTTCCTTCTTTTCTTAACTTTCTCGACAATCATTTGTCATAACATTCATTCTCAACCTTTCTCATAGCTTTCATTTCTTTTGAAAGATCATTTCAATCATCCTTCACTTCAAACTTTTCGATTTCAAAACCGAGAAAATCATTTATCTATCATAAATCAAATCCTTTTGTTTCCTTAAATATGGGTCCCATACCGCATATTGTGGGAATCTTTGAGCTTTCATAAATATATGCACCCATACCGCATATTGTGGGAATCTCTTTTGAAAAAAAATCATTTTCATCCTTTTCACTTTCAATCTTTTCATTTTATTTGAATAAAATCATTTCATAAACATTCATCCGGCGGAAATTTTCAAAACTTTGGAAAAGAATCATTTACCTCATTTCGGTTGAGCTTGATGTGATGGAGTGTTGAGCATTGTCACCGACCTTTAGAAGTCTAATGACTCAATCTAGACTTAATCTTAAGGAGATTTTGGGTTCAAGAGCGAACCGCTCGATACCACTGTTACATCCCCAAATCCCGAGTAGGATTTAGAAGGATCAGAACTCTAAGCAGTATAATTAAGCGGAATTCTCCTTAACAAAAGTCGAAATTCATATGACAAGCATGTTCTTGGACTTTAGTACATAACTTAAGTTCTTGCAATGAAAACATGTGATATGTACATATGACGATGTACTATCAAGGTATAAACTTTTCAATGACAATATTCCTATTGCTCAACACCGCCCATCCATCATCCGCTCAACCCGCACATTTAAAACAAACATGCGGTGGTCGAGTACAAGAATGCACTCGGTGGACTCATGCCAAAACATTTGATAATATTCAATTACGCGCCAATGTCGAGTAAGTCACAAGGGTTTTAGTTAAAAGGCCTCAGGCTTACTAAAATCATTTCATTCATAAAGTAGCTTGGCCAAGCATTTTCTTGGTGTGTATGGTCCGTATCTCATAGTCACAATACATAATAATAATAAATAATAAACATCGAGAGGAGGCCTCCCATCTACGACGCCGTGATCGGCCGTAATCCCGCATGACACACGATCGCTCTGCGCAAGCATATGTTAACACAACAGATAGTTCCAACCTTCACGCCAATCCTAGCTGTGCATTTATCATCCGCACAGACCCGACATTAAAAAGGTGGGTGCTACCACAACAATTGATATAATAGTTCCAACTATCTCCATAGCCCTACCCGGCATAACAGATAGGATCCATACACAAAGCGAAATATTTTGGCGTGTAATGCAAGAAACATTTGTTAAACAGGTTGTAGGATAAGTGTAAGTAAATTCATTTGAAATAACAAGAAGTTACGCTTTTAGTGGGGTAAGAAAAGGCCCACATTTAAAAGATAGGAAGCCCACCGACTGTAGATTGTCTAACCGATTTGATGGATTGCGAGTCCTAAGCTTAATTTATCTATTCTCGGCTTTGAGGTTTTGGAGTTCAATCATCCATCGGGTCTTAGAACCCATATTTCTACTTGAGTGTATATCATGGCATGATATACAATCAATTGATCATGTAGTAGCCTAGTCAAATATTTCACGTTAAGACGCAAGCTTGTAAAAATATCATATTGTTGTTTTATCCTAAATTCGTGCATCTTGTTAATGCTTTAATGCACCTTTACATATCATATGAATGCATCAATTAATAGCATATTAGTCACATAAGGCATGTTTCACATAGGGAGTTTCAACACTTAGTTAAATTTCAAGTGTTTAATTTTCGTGATTTCCAACCTTTAAATGTCGGGTCCCGTGCGGATGATAAATGCCCGCTAGGATTGGCGTGAAGGTTGGAACTATACCGTGTTAACATATGCTTGCAGAGAGTGATCGTGTGATGTACGGATTACGGCCGGTCACGGCGTCGTAGATGGAGGCCTCCCTCTCGACGCTTATTATTTATTATTATTATGTATCGTGACTATGAGATACGGACCATACACACCAAGAAAATGCTCGCCAAGCTACTTTTTCGAATCGAATGATTTTAGTAAAGACATGGCCTTTTAACTAAAACCCTCGCGACTTACTCGATATTGGCAAACAGAATTCAAATATTATCAAATGTTTTGCATAAGTCCACCGGGTACAATAATTGTACTTAGCCCCGCATGTTTGTTTTAAATGTACAGTCGAGCGTACGATGGATGGAGCAAAGGTTGAGCAATAGGAATATTGTCGTTTAAAAGTTTATACCTTGATAGTACATCGTCATATGTACATATCACATGTTTTCCGCCGCAAGAACTTAAGTTATGTACTAAAGTCCAAGAACATGTCATTATATGAATTACGGCTTTTGTTAATGAGAATTTCGCTTAATTATATTGTTAGAGTTATAATCCTTCTAAATCCTACTTAGATTTAGGGATGTGACAAAAATAATTTTCGAAAATGTTATAAAATAGCTAGTAAGGACCGAATGCTTCTTAGTATATTCTAAGCATGTATTATCGATCTATGTTATGATTTAAGACTTATAGTATGTTATTTGAAAATTTTGAAAACCCAGCTTTTATTTTGAAAATGCCGTGAGATACACATGACCTTACCATAGTGTATAATTTTATTTTAAGCTTGTGATGACATATTAATGCTTTAATGTATTGTTTATATGTTATATGATTTATTTAAAATTTTTGGAAACCATATGTTTATTTATTTAAAAATACCGTGAGCATTTATATACATGAATGTTGATGTATGATTTTATTTTGATCATACAATAGTATATTAATACTTTAATATATTGTTTATGTGTTGTATGATTTTGTTGGGATTTTGAAATCAATTATCAAAATTAAATCAAAAACCAAGGCCTCGAGCCTAAGTATGGTGATGATTTAATTTGGTTTTGATGAATGTTTTAATGTTATAATGTTGTATTATGATGTATAAACATAGTGTATAATTATTAGAATTTTGAAATAAAATGCCCATTGAATTTCAAATAAACCGTGAGCTTCAAAGCTCTTCAAGGTGATGATTCAATTGGTTTTGATTATTAAATGATGTTATATTGTTATACTATAGTATATAAACATAGTATATAATTGTTGAAATTTTGAAAACCAAATACCAAAATTTAATCAAAAGCCGAGATATATATGCTCCATATGGTGATGATTTCAATTGGTTTGGTTGATATTGTGATGTTACAATGTTATAATATAATGTTTAATCATGTTGTGATTTAATTAGAATTTTTAGAAATTGTTTGATAATTATTGGGTAATTAAATCGAAATTACCGTGAATATTGCTATATATTGTGGAATGAATGCTTAAGATGGACTATAGGTTATATTAATGATATATATTGATGTTGGGATATTATACTATGTGTATATTAATTTTGGAAATTTTTGGATAATTATTCCATATTATATGGAATTACCGAAATGTATATATAAGTAAATATACTAATAAATGACAAACAATATCATGTGGATCTTATAAATTCATATTCTGGACCATAGTGTATAATAATACACTATATTAATTTAGAAAATTTTTCAAAAGTCATTTAGTATTTTTAAGCCAACTATCGAAAATTTCGATAATTAAAAAGGGTTTTAAAATCCTTTTTAATTCAGTTTATTAATGAAATATATGTCTATTTAATTCTGGACATATTTCGATTTATAAAAAAAATTTATAAACATAGTTTACTATGTTTAAGACAAACGTTAGGTGGTTAACGTTTTAAAATCGAAAATACGCTTTTCTAATTATTAAAAGGTTTCATAAATGCGAAATTATTTATAAATCCTTGATTTACGTGATAAATCGAGAGTTAGGACTTTACGTTTTCAAATCGATCAAATTCGATTTATAAAACGAAATAGTAAGAAATTACTATTTGAAAGTCAAAACCGCTGACTTTGTCGATCGTGTCGACTTCGCCGACTTTTTAAAGTCAAACGCACGATTATATCGCTCGATAAATACGCCAATGCGCTGTAAGATGTGCTAATTGAGTATAATAATTATTAGCAAGAAAGGATTTCACAAATGAAACTTTTATCGAGAAACGCGTTTCATATCGTTAAAACGCTTAGTTCGGGCGTTAAACCCAAATAGTTGAACATATCTCGAGGAACGAGAACAATTCAATTAAATAACGATTTGAAAGCATATCAAGTCATTTAAGGAATTAACTCACATCGATATGAAATATCAAGTTTATCTTAGCTTTGAAAGTCTCGAGACTTGAGCGACGCACTAAAGCCTCGCAGAAGCGTGACGCAAACGCAATGACGGATTTCGACGAACGAACTAACCTCAGACTTTTACAACGAACCATAGTCCGTGGGCTCCTTTTCACCTCACTAATGTGGGCTCCTTTTCACCTCACTAATGTGGGCTTATCTTCAAAATGTGACTTTCATCACATACCAAATGAGTTTATTTACGACTTATCTACAATCGTTATCAAATGTTTTACCGCATTACACCGCCAAAATATTTCGCTTTGTGTATGGATCCTATCTCATATGCCTGGGTAGGGTTGTGGAGATGGTTGAACTATTATATCATTTGTTGTGGTAGCACCCAACCTTTTAATGTCGGGTCCCGTGTCGGATGATAAATGCTCGCTAGGATTGGCGTGAAGGTTGGAACTATACTGTTGTGTTAACATATGCTTGCAGAGAGGACGCAGCCGTACGGGATTACGGCGGTCACGGCGTCAGAGATGGGAGGCCTCCTCTCGACGCTTATTATTTATTATCATTATGTATTGTGACTATGAGATATGGACCATACACACCAAGAAAATGCTCGCCGAGCTATGTTTACTTAACCGAATGATTTGGTAAGCACAAGGCATTTTAACTAAAACCCTCGCGACTTACTCGACATTGGCAGCAGAATTCAAATATTATCAAATGTTTTCGCATGAGTCCACCGAGTGCAATTTCTTGTACTTAGCCCGCATGTTTGTTTTAAACGTGCAGGGTTGAGCTCGATGGTGATGATGGAGGTCAGGTTGAGGAGTCCAAGGTCCTCGATCGCTTATTTAGATTTGTTTTGCCTTGAATACATATCGTCACATATGTATTTACACACTTTCCGATGCTAAACTCTAAACTCTTAAACATTATGTCTACCGTCGTACTATTGAGGTTCATCAGATCACGGTTTAATCTTTGGGTCTGATGGCCTAAACCTTTTTAAATTATTGGGATAATATCTTATGCCATATTATGCATGCTTGTCTATAACCAATTTGACCACTTATCTTGGACAATTTGTCCTATAATACTATTCCTAGTATTAGTCACCCTCTAGACCGGGTTATCCGGAGTGGGGGCGTGACAGAGTGGTATCAGAGCCCTTTTGCTCTTTGTAAACCCAAAATCCTTTTTATTCTAAGTCTAGGTCGAGTCACTGGACTTCTAGTAACCCACTGGCTCCCCTCAACACTCCATCACATCGAGCTCAATCGGGAAGAAGGTAACTGCATTTCTTTCTCAAAACCATGAAATGGAAATTTTTTTTTACATGATTGAACAATTGGAAGGACTTCTGAAAGATTTGGTTATGATGAAAATTTTATGATGAAATGAAAGTTGAGCAAGAAAATTTTCCAAAATACTTTTGTCGAACTAATGCAAATACTCGAGTATTGATATGAAAGTACATGGTGGTACTAGTTGAATGATCAACATGGGATGAATGAATCCATATTTGATATGCATATAAGTTGATTATGATGGTTATGTTGAAATCGATTTCCAAAATTTTCAATTGAGACCTTATTCCAACTTTCAAAATTTTGTTTATGATGAACGATATGTTATCATAAGACTAACTTAGACTCTAAGGAGCATGTTCATATATCGTGAAAGAACATAGAAGTACGAACTTCTTTTCCTTACGAGAACAAAGAACGATAGGAAGAATGAAAGTAATGATGGCCTCGAGCTCGGACGACGAAAAGACGAGCGAGAAGGATGAACAACAAGGTGACCTCAACCTTAAAGATGAACGACGCCGACACTTCATCACTACTTCGACATGAGTGAGCATCGACACAAATCATGACATGGACGCCACTTACGGCTTCAGAATGTTCAGCCTCAACTTAAAACCCAAGATGGTAGACGACACGCCGACATACGCCTCGATTTACAATTTGGCACGATCGTGTAAATTTCCTGCACTGCGCAGTAAATTTGTTTTAGCTAGATCTCTCGTTAGGACTCCGATTTACGATGGTTTTCGCTTATGCATCTCTAACGCACTGATCTTCATTTGTTATGAAGAACAGAACCCTAATTCTGCCTCCAGAATACGATAGAGTCCGTTGAACTCTAGTTCGAGTGTTTGGTATAAGATAAGGATCTCGTAGCTTATATTAAGATGTTTTGGCTTATGTATACGCTGGGTAAGACTAAGAAGGTAAGTTGTGGTATGTATTGTGCAGTATGATGTTGCCTACCTTATAGACTTGCTTGACCTTATCTAGTTGCTTCACGTTACGCTTAAGTTATCCTCGCTCGCTGAGATGACGATAGTCGACTTATGTTAGTTTTGTTCGTGATGCATGGAGGGATGAGATATCTCGCGAGGAGGAGGATTGGACCACACCCCACCCTGCAGGAGGAGGTGAGTATTTATCGCCCACTGGATGTGCTACTGGGAAGACTTGGGTGAGTTTTGGCATATTACCTCCGCCTTTGAGAGACACCCGAGCCCACGGCGCGACCGACATGACGGCATCCAGCGCTTTCTAGCGATACTCCCCGCACTGGGATGGGTATGCCCGAGAGATATCGGAGATTACATCTACCGGGCGATGGGCGCTACGATTTGTGGGAGATTTGCCAGCATTCGTGAGTCACCTGACTTACGTGTACAGCATTTACGTGGCAGCACCGAGAGGACCCTACCTCCCTCCCCGAGAGTATACCTGGCGGGATGAGTCGCCAGAGTGGCTATATACAGAGGTTCCGAGGCAGATTGACCCACCGTGCTTCCTTTCCTTGACGAGGAAGGCCCGCCCGCTTAGAGAGGGTAGCACGCCCAGAGCCTGGGAGAGCTCAGATTCCCACCCTTACCTGTCGGACACCCCGTACGTCCACCAGTACCACCTCCACCACCTATGGTCCCAACCGTACCACCAGTCGAGCACTTCCGTCGGACAGCACGGATGAGGGTAACAGATGTCGCAGATGGCTACAGCCCGATCCGCCACGACTACGAGCATCGGGTGAATGCGACGAACGCTTTTAACCCCCTGCGAGACATACCGATGGTGGAAAGCGATGGAGCCGGTCCATCCAGGGGACTGCCCCGCATGGACATTTCTGACAGCGAGGACGACTCCGAGGAGGAGGAAGATCCCGAGGAGGACGGACAGTGGGAGGACGCATGATGTAGACCCTGATGAAGCTTAAGGAGATTTTTTTTGTGTTTAAGCTTCTGTTGTTTTCCTTTTCCTATGTTTAAATTTTAGTGATGGACTTAGAACCTTAACTTTTGGAAGGCCGTGTGGGCCGGGACTTATGTTTTATTTTTCTTTTTGTATAACCGTTGGTGTTGAACATCCTGCCTATGGCAGTAAATTTTGGATATATATATATACATGACCCTGATAGGGCTTTTGCGGCAAGTTATGTTTGTTAAGAGTGATATTCTGTTTAGAATCGTTTTACAATAAGGCCATAATAGTGTTGGTATATGTTGGGTTGTGAAAAGAATAAGTGCCTAATGATTACTTGTTTTCTATAGCAGCATGCCTCCGAGAAGAAATTCGGAGCAAGGACCCAGAGGTCGAGGTCGGGGAAGGCCAAGAGGAAGGGGTAGGATCCCCGAGCAAGAGCGTAAGATATTCCCAACCACCACCTCCACCTCAACCCGATCGCAGGATCGAAGAAATGTTTCAAGATGTAACCTCCCGCCTTTAATGGGAAAGGTAACCTTGGAAGAAGCCGAACAATGGGTTAGGCCATTGAACTGATTTTTACCTTTTAAGATGCACGGCACAGAAAGGCGTCGTCAGGTTACCTTCCGGTGATTGGACCACCGACTTCGGTGGGAGGCCGAAGAAGACTTTACACCGAAATTTGAGGAATTCTCGTGGAGGACTTCAAGAGGAGCTGACGAGAAATACATCCCAAAAGCTATAAGAGGAAGAAGGAGCAGAATTTTTCCTTTTAAAACAAGAAAGGATGATCGCAGATCGACTATGATCGCACTTTCATGCGAGATGTCGAGATATGCACCGTAATCGTGGACACCGACTTGAAAATGTCGAGAAAAGTTCGTGTCGGGGCTAAGAATGGAGATGCGATGTCTCTTGCCACCATGGAGACCTGTCTACAATCGATGCTCTCGCACGAGCTTTAGACATTGAGGCGCCATGACCGAGAATAAGTCGGTGTCGCCTCGCACACACAATGCTACTGGATAGAGGAAAAGGGAAATGGGAACCCAACCACGGGAATAACAACCGCGGGAGCTATGGGGACGCGAGTCACAAGCGCCCGTGGCAAGGAAACGCGGCGCCACAAGGACAAAGCTGGAAGAGAGCAGCTTATGCTCCACCGCAAGGGGACCACAGGAACAGTTGAGGGCACCTCAATGCCCTCGATGCCATAGAACACACAAGGGTGTGTGCACGGCAAACGTGGTAAGTCGTTACAGGCGCGGGCAAACGGGCATTATGCCAACAATTGCCCAAAGGTCACGCTCGATGTAAGGTCGAACCAACCGGTAATGCTCGGCCATTAAGGGCTATACAACAACCCCAACCGCAGCAGAAGCCAGCCCCAACCCCAAAGAACTCCAAAGTGGCAACAACCCCAGCCTCAACAACAACTCCAACAACAAGAACAATGGCAAGAAGCAAGCAGAATAAATCCTCAAGAAGAAGTGGCAAAGAACCACCGCAACAGAGGCGCCAACCACCACGCCAATGCCAAGCGGCGGCAACAATAAAGCCAGCAAAGAAGCCGAATCAACCAGACTGCCGTCTGTCACCACCGGCTCAGTAAGAGCCTACGCCCGCATAGGAGGCAGAATCGAATGTAACCAAGGAAACTGGCGGTATGGGAGTTCTCCTCAACCCACCGTTATAGTACTTGCTCGACACGGGTGCTTCAGATTCTTTTATTGCAAAATCATGCGTGGAAATGCCGGGCCTTAGGTCGAAAAGTCAAGCCGTGATATGAGAATCTCATCGCCCATAGGAGGGATTATGACCGTTACACACTTTTGCTCGAACCTAGAGTCGACATTAGATCACTTAAGGTTCGCTAACGATCTAAACATAATACCCATGGATGATGTAGACATAATCTTAGGAATGGATCAAGTTAGCTAAGAATCATTCCACGATTCTCCGTAAGGAAAGGAAAATTTCGCTTCACTTTCCTCGACAAGAAGCTACGCATTTCCACCGGATCGCATGGGAGAAGGATTCCGATAGTATCAAGACTACAAGCTAGGAGGATGATGAACCGTAGGGATGCCATGCATTCCTTGTTTATTTAAACGAAGAGGATAAACCCAAGCGCGGGTAGAAGACATTCAAGTTGTCCAAGAATTTTGGACGATTCCCGAGAACCTACCAGACTACCTCCCGATAGACAACTAGAGTTTACCATCGACTTGGAGCCCGGATCAGCCCCAAATGTCAGGCGCCTATAGGATGGCCCCAAAGAAACTAGAAGAGTCGAAAATCAAATCCAAGAGCTTTTGGATCTAGGATTCATTAGCCGAGTGTTTCACCTTGTGGAGCGCCTGCTTTGTTTGTTAAGAAGAAGGATGGTTCTTTGAGGATGTGCATCGATTATAGGAGCTAAATAAGATGACACTAAAGAACAAATACCATTTACCCGCATTGATGACCGCTTGATCAATTGCGAGAGCGGGTGTATTCTCTAAAATTGATCTTAAGTCGATACCATCACTGAAAATACGGTCCGAGGATGTACCTAAGATCGCATTCAACCGATATGGCCACTATGAGTTCATAGTTATGCCATTCGATTAACCAATGCACCACCGTATTCATGGACCTCATGAATCGAGTATTTCATCCATTTCGGATAAATTTGTTTTGGTCTTCATAGATGATATCCTTATTTACTCAAAGAATGAAGAGGATCATAGAAACATCTACGAACAGGTTTGCAAACCCCGAGAGATTTAAAGACTCTTTGCTAAGTTTAGCAAATGTGAGTTTTGGTCAAGGAAGTTATGTTCCTTGGACACATCGTGTCTGTCAAGGTATAAAAGTAGATCCAGCTAAAGTAGAGGCGTGCAAGAATGGAAATCACCCAAGACTCAAAGACGAGATTAGAAGTTTCAGATTAGTTGGTTACTATAGGAGATTCATCAAGGATTCTCCAAAATTGCAAGGCCAATAACCCCGCTACTCAGGAAAGGAATCAAGTTCAATTGGACCGATGAGTGCAAGACTAGTTTTCAAATACTCAAAGAAAAATTGACCAACAGCATCGCCTAGCAATCCCGTGCGGATAAGGGGTATGTGGTCTATACCGACGCATCTAAGACCGGACTGGTTTTGTCTTGATGCAAGAAGGAAAAGTGATAGCTTATGCATCCCGACAACTCGACCCCACGAGCTGAACTACCCAACCCATGATTTAGAATTAGCACTGAGTTCATGCACTAAAATTTGGAGACACCATCTCTATGGTGTGAGATGAGATCTTCACGATCATAAAAGTTTGAAGTATTTCTTCAACAAAGAGATCTGAATATGAGACAAAGAAGATGGCTTGAATTAGTGAAAGATTACGATCGTGGTATTAACTATCACCCGCAAAGCGAATGTAGTAGCCGACGCTGAGTCGTAAAGAGCCATACCAAGTTAGGCCGTCTCTTTGTACATGAGGAAAACTCGTTGAAGAGTTTGGAAGAATGAAGATTGAACTGGTTGAACCACCCAAGACAATTGTGAGTCAGATCGCTACACTCACACCGACATCCGATCTAAGAAAAGAATTGTCGAGACAAAGGATGGAGGAAAAGTTAGAAAAGATCGACAAAGGATAAGGTCCGGAGGATTTAAGAACTTCCAAGAGCGCCGACAACGCCTTATTGTTTGAAGGTAGGTATGCGTCCCCGACGACGCAGAGCTTCAAATGAAATCTCGAGTTAGGCTCACGATACACCCTACACCGCCCACCCAGCAAGACTAAAATGTACCAAGACCAAGGAAAAATTTTTGTGGGAAGGCATGAAACGAGACGTTGCATCTTTCAGAGAACACCGCCTTGTTTGCCAACAGGTGAAGGCGTTACATCAACGACCTTACGGAAAGTTGCAACCATTGGAAATCCCTGAGTGGAAATGGGACGATATAACGATGGATTTCGTTACAAGCTTACCCAAATCAAAAAGAGGAAACACAGCCATATGGGTAATTGTGGATAGACTTACCAAGAGTGCTCACTTTCTACCTATTCAAAGCACTTATGGATCTGATAAGTTGGCCCAGCTGTACGTTAAGAAAATTATACGATTACATGGAGTGCCAAAATCTATTTCCTCTGATCGAGACTCCAAATTCACATCCAGGTTCTTGGTTAGCTTGCAGAGAGAATTGGGTACTAAACTCAATTTCAGTACGGCATTTCATCCACAAACGGTTGGGCAATCAGAAAGAACGATCCAAACGTTAGAGGATATGCTTAGAACAAGAATATTGGACCAAGGTGAAAATGGGAAGATATTTTACCCGATTGAGTTTGCCTACAACAATAGCTACCAAGCAACGATCGGCATGGCCCCACACGAAGCCTTGTATGGCAAAGTGTAGATCACCGCCTATTGGGATGAAGTCGGTGAGAGAAAGGTCATAGGCCCGATGCAAGTGAACGAGATGATCGAGATCGTCCGACAAATTAGGATGAGAATCAAAGAGGCTCAAGATAGGCAAAAATCTTACGCAGACTGGCCAGAGATCCGAACTACGATTTGAAGATGGAGACAAAGTGTTTCTAAGGTCTCTCCATCAAAGGGGATCACGATTCGGACTAAAAGGAAGTTGAGACCCCGCTTTATAGGACCATATGAGATCCTAGAGAGGATAGGTCCAAGAGCTTACTGTGTTGGCTCTTCCGCCAAACCTAGGAATGTGCATAATGTTTTTCACGTGTCGCAATGCGAAAATACGCTCAAGATTCTAAGCACGTGATCCACCAAGACGACGTGATTCTCAAGCCCGACATGAGCTATGAAGAGGAACCAATGGCAATCCTCGACTATAAAGTCCAACAGCCACGAGCAAGTCAATCTGCTAGTCAAAGTGTGTGGAGATACCACCGGACAGAAGAAGCCACGTGGGAACTTGAAGAAGTGATAAAGGAACGATACCCCGATCTATTTTTCTAAAGGTATACAAATTTCGGGACGAAATTTTTCGTAAGGGGGGTGGAATGTAATATTCCAAAGAAACGAACGCACTATTACGGTATTCTAAACCCGTAATTAGGGTTTTGCCGTATATAATTTTTGACGACATCGAATATTGTGATTTCGATACGATATCGCTATAGCGAATTCTTTTTATAATTCACTAAGGATTGTGAATTACGGAAATGAAATTTATGAAATGATACGACAGTATCATTTTAACGTCGAACGCCAGATCGAACGCCGCCTTTATGGAAATCTCGAAATGTAAAGCTTGGAATTAATTTCCATCTTAATTCCTTGTTAAAAGGAATATATTTATAAAGTAAGCACGAGTATACTACCACCATTTTGAGATGAGTCGATTTTGAGCGATTAACGCCAACGCCTAGAGACGTTTTGTAAAATGAGTTTAATGCTCAGAAATTATAATAATTAATTTCCTATTATTATTTTATATAATTCCAGTATTATTAATTATTAAAATCGAATTTTCAGTTATTAAATTCGATATTTTGGTATTGAAATTTTCGAAACCCTAAGTTTATAAACTTTGGTTTTTCACATGAAATGACACCATTAAATTATCATATGGTATGTAAACTATATGTTATGATATATATGAGTATTATTAAGATATGAAAACAGTTTTTGGAACATTAAAACTCGATGATAGCTTATATTTATAATTTTCGAAACCTAATTCTTGAAATTAGGGTTTCATATGCATGAATTAATGCTATAATTTTATCCTATGCTATTATTTAATATCCAAATCATATATTATGATATATATATGTATATTTTGAACGAAAATGACATGAGTATCAATAATAGGTGTGATTTACATTTTATCCCTATTTTTCCTAATTCCAATCGGTATTTTCGAAAATATGCAATATGTTGGATTTAATTATTTTAATGACTTGTATTATACATCTATGATCATGTATGATATATATATCTTGTATTAAGGATTAAATGAAATTAAACCACCCCTAAACACCCCTAAAACCGGCCGCACCCCTTTAAACAAGTGCATGGGATTCACTTTATTCGACCAATGCATGGACACCTTTAACACTAGCCTAATGATGACTACACCTCATCATTGGCTGCAACTCTCCCATTGGGGATGAGTGTGGTGCCTGTAAATTGGGGAGAGGCTATAGGAATGGCTCTTCACTTCCTTCCCTCATTATACACTCTCACACATATCAAATACTCTCCATTTTTCTCTCCAAAAACCTGCAACAGCCGAGCTTCCCTCTCCATTTTTCGAAAGCTTTCTTCTTCTTCTTTCTTCTCTATTTCCTCTCCCAACTAGCTACTATATTGTTTCTTGTGAATCCTATATCATTCCAAGGTAAACATGGACCTTAAGTACCGATTATACCTTCATTTATCCCAGAAAAATCGAGCATGCTCTTGTGTATATATATGTATGTTCGAATGTTCTATATATGTATACATATGTGTTTTAATGTTCTTGAGCATGAGATATATTGTTCTTGATGATTTTTATTTCCAAACATGTGAATATGTGTTAGAATAAACATATGGTGTTGTTTATTAAATTTTTGAATGGATCTAACTTGTTTATGAAATTTTCGAACCATAGATCTTGTTTAAAATAATTTTCGAAAATGTTATAAAATAGCTAGTAAGGACCGAATGCTTCTTAGTATATTCTAAGCATGTATTATTGATCTATGTTATGATTTAAGACTATAGTATGTTATTTGAAAAATTTGGAAAACCCTAGGCTTTTATTTTGAAAAATGCCGTGAGATACACATGACCTTACCATAGTGTATAATTTTTATTTTAAGCTTGTGATGACATATTAATGCTTTAATGTATTGTTTATATGTTATATGATTTATTTAGAATTTTTGGAAACCATATGTTTATTTATTTAAAAATACCGTGAGCATTTATATACATGAATGTTGATGTATGATTTTATTTTGATCATACAATAGTATATTAATACTTTAATATATTGTTTATGTGTTGTATGATTTTGTTGGGATTTTTGGAAATCAATTATCAAAATTAAATCAAAAAAACCGAAGGCCTTGAGCCTAAGTATGGTGATGATTTAATTTGGTTTTGATGAATGTTTTAATGTTATAATGTTGTATTATGATGTATAAACATAGTGTATAATTATTAGAATTTTTGAAAATCAAATGCCCATTGAATTTCAAATAAACCGTGAGCTTCAAAGCTCTTCAAGGTGATGATTCAATTGGTTTTGATTATTAAATGATGTTATATTGTTATACTATAGTATATAAACATAGTATATAATTGTTGGAAATTTTGAAAACCAAATACCAAAATTTAATCAAAAAGCCGAGAGCATATATGCTCCATATAGTGATGATTACAATTGGTTTGGTTGATATTGTGATGTTATATCACGACCCATTCGGACCAACCCGGATTTGGAGGCGACTAATCTTAGGAGTAGTATTTAGGGTTACATGGATAGAATAGAGATGCATAAAATAAACTAACATGCTTGAGCGAATATGAAATGATGTTATATTGTTTTTGAAAAGGTTTAGGCCATCGGACCCAAAACTTGGCCACGATCCGATGGGCCTCAATAGTTTATAAACATAAAGCGTAAATAAGGGAGTTCAGTATAGCGGAAAGAAGTGTGAATACATATATGACGATATGCATTCGGTATAAACCACAAACAAGTAAATCGGTAAAGGACATTCGACTCTCAACACATTCCCCATCATCACCATCGAGCTCAACCGCACATTTAAAACAAACATGTGGCTAAGTACAAGAAATTGCACTCGGTGGACTTATGCGAAAACATTTGATAAAGATTGGATTCGCCGCCAATATCGAGTAAGTCACGTGGTTTTAGTTAAAATGCCTCAGGCTTACCAAATCATTTTCGGTTCGTAAACATAGCTCGCCGAGCATTTTCTTGGTGTATGGTCCGTATCTCATAGTCACAATACATAATAATAATAAATAATAAGCGTCGAGAGGAGGCCTCCCATTCACGACGCCGTGACCGCCGTAATCCCGCACAAAGACAGTCCTCTCGCAAGCATATGTTAACACAACAGATAGTTCCAACCTTCACGCCAATCCTAGCGAGGCATTTATCATCCCGCACGGGACCCGACATTAAAGGTTGGGTGCTACCACAACAATTGATATAATAGTTCCAACCATCTCCACAGCCTACCGGGCATAACGAGATAGGATCCATACACAAAACAAAATATTTTGGCGGGTAATGCGAAGAAACATTTGTTAAGCAACAGTAGTATAAGTCTTTGTCAGAATAAGTTCATTTGAAATAACGATGAGTCACGTTTAGTGGGGTAAGAAAAGGCCCACATTTAAAGATAGGAAGCCCACTGGACTATGGTTCGTTGTAAAGTCCCAGGTTCGTTCGTTCGTCAAAATCCGTCGCTGCGTTTGCGTCCTGGCTACGAAAAGCGAGGCTTTGATGCGTCGCTCAAGTCTCTCGAGACTTTCGAAAACTAAGATAAACCGATATTTCATATCGATGTAGACCGAATTCCTTAGTGGATTCAATACATCTCTAATCATACGATCGACTTTTCTGTTTCCTCGAGATCACGCTCAACGATAAGCACGTTTTTCGATATATGGATTTCATTTGTGAAATCTTTTCACTAATGAGGTATCATACTCAATTAGTATATCCACGCGTATCGACGATTTATAAACGTATAATTATACGTTTGACTTGAAAAGTCAACGAAGTCAACACTGGTCAACAAAGTCAACGATTTTGACTTTTAAATAGTAAGCTCTTACTATTTTGTTTTATAAATCGATTTTGATCGATTTGAAAACGTAAAGTCCTATTTCTCGATTTATCTTGTAAATCAAGGACTTATAATTATTTTCGCATTTTAATAACCCTTTTTATAATAAAAAGCGTATTTTGGTTTTTAAAACGTTATAAAATGAACGTTTGTCTCAAACATAGCAATCTATGTTTATAAAATTTTGTAAAATTTAAAAACTGCCCAGAATATTAATTTAGCAATATTTCATTAATAAACTGTTTTAAAAGGATTTAAAACCTTTTAAATTATCGAAATTTTCGATAATTAGATTAAAAATACTAAATGACCTTTGAAAAATTTTCTAAATTAATATAGTGCATTATTATACACTATGGTCCAGAATATGAATTTATAAAATTCATATGATATTATCTGCTATATATTTATATATATACATATATATATGTATGGTAATTCCAATAAATAGGGATAATTATCCAAAAATTCCCAAAATTGATATATACTCAGTATAATATCCCAACATCAGTATATAGCATTAATATAACCCATAGTTCATCATAAGCATTCATTTAATAATATATAGTAATTATCTACGGTAATTACAAGATAATTACCAAATAAATAGCAAACAATTTCTAAAAATTCTAAATAAATTCCAACATCATTAAACATTATATTATAACATTTTAACATCATAATATCAACCAAACCAATTGAAATCATCACCATATGGAGCATACATGCTCTCGGCCTTTTTGATTAAATTTTGGTTTTTGGTTTTCAAAAATTCCAACAATTATATACTATGTTTATACACTATAGTATATTAATATAACATCATTTAATCATCAAGAACCAATTAAATCATCACCATATAAGCTTGTAAGCTTTTAAACTTATTTGATTTAAATAGGTAAATGATTTCCAAAAATTCTAATTAATTCACACAATGCATAAATAATATACTAAAGCATTAAAACACCATTACATGTTCAAAAATAAAATCATACATCAACATATACCATCACAATGCTCACGGTATTAATTAAAAATTAAGCATATGGTTTTCCAAAAATTCTAGATAAATCATATAACATATAAACAATACATTCAAGCATTAATATGTCATCACAAGCTTAAAACAAAAATTTATACACCATGGTATA
The DNA here is from genome assembly GCA_036937905.1 of Salvia rosmarinus. Lineage (NCBI taxonomy): Eukaryota > Viridiplantae > Streptophyta > Magnoliopsida > Lamiales > Lamiaceae > Salvia > Salvia rosmarinus. The sequence continues at coordinate 99,142 of JAODLM010000434.1, forward strand.
TTTTGAAAAAGCTCACGGTAATATTTCAAAAATATACCTAGGGTTTTCTAAAATTTTTCAAATCAAAACCATGGATTAAAATCATGATAATAAACAATAATCCATCTCTAAAATGCTTAAGAAGTAATCGGTCCTCATAAGAATATTCTTATCATTTTCAAAAATTATTTCCAATACATACCATGGTTTCGAAAATCATGCATAGGCTAGGTATACTCATTCATTTCATAAATCATATCCTATGTTCATCTAAACACATTTTCTCCTATTTTTGAAAATAAAATTATCAAAAACAATATATCTCATGCTCAAGAACATTACAACACATATGTATACATATATAGAACATTCGAACATATATATATATATATATAAGAGCATGCTCGATTTTTCTGGAATAAATGAGGATATAATCGATACTTATGGTCTTATTTACCTTGAAATAGCTATGGAATCACAAGAATAATACTAGGGTATCAAGTTTATGTGAAGGGATGGAGAAGTGAAGAAGAAAATTTTTGAAATGGAGGGGAGAGGAGTACACGGCTGTTGCTGGTTTTTGGAGAGAAATGGAGAGTGAAATGAGTTCAAAATTGGAATGGGAGTGTATAATGAGAAGTGGAGTGTTGAAGTGAAGAGTCTCCCTATCATCTCCCTTCTCTCTCTCTCGATTTTGGCCAAGAAAATGGCACAAAATCTGCAGCAAATTGATGGGTTGTAGGGTGATGATTAAGGAGTGTTAAGTGAGCTCTTCATGCATTGGTCCTTTTGAAAAAGGGATAATCATTTGTAATGGGGAAGAGTGAGAGAGAGCCGGCGCATGTAGGGGTTTTAGGATGGGATTTAATTTATTTTGTACCATAATACAATGTATTAATCACATGATCATAGATATATAATCTGACCATTAAAATAATTAAATCGAGCATATAGCATTTATTCAAATTAATGGAGTCAAAATTAGAAAAATAGGAATAAAATACAAATCACACTATTATTGATACTCATGCCATTTTCGATCCAAATATACATATATACCTCATAATATATGATTTAGATATTTAAATAATATCATAGGATAAAATTAGAGTATTTATTTATGCATAAGAAACCCTAATTTCTATAATTAGGTTTCGAAAATTATAATTATAACCTATCGAGTTTTAATGTTCAAAAACTGATTTCATAGCTTAATAATACCCATATATATCATATTATAAAGTTTAGATACCATAGGGTAATTTAATAGTGTCATTTCATGTGAAAAACCAAAGTTTATAAACTTAGGGTTTTCAAAAATTTCAACACCAAAATTATCGAATTTTAATAACTGAAAATTCGATTTTAATAAATATTAATACTGAAATTATATAAAATAATAATAGGAAATTAATTATTATAATTTCCGAGCATTAAACTCATTTTCAAAGCGTCCCAGGCGTTGGCGTTCAAAATGTCTCAAACGTTCAAAGTCGACTCATCTCAAAATGGTGGCATGAGTTCATACTTACTAAATAAATATATTCCTTTAATAAAGAAATTAAGATGAAATTAATTCCAAGCTTCACCGCTCGAGAAAATTTCATGAAAAGGCGGCGTTCGATACGCGTTTGACGTTAAAATATTTGGACGAATCATTTACGTAATATTT